>VXAD01010051.1:33608-91947 GCA_013399195.1 Dicrurus megarhynchus | reverse complement strand
CGCTACAGGCTGGGGACAGAGTGGCTGGACAGTGCCCAGGCAGAAAGGGACCTGGGGGTGCTGACTAAACATGAGCCAGCAATGTGCCCAGGTGGCCAAGAAGGCCAATGGCACCTGGCCTGTATCAGGAATAGTGGCCAGCAGGACTAGGGAAATCATTCTTCCCCTCTACTGGGCACTGGTGAGGCCACACCTCGCGTGCTGTGTCCAGTTCTGGGCCCCTCAGTTCAGGAAGGACGTTGAGGATGCTTGAACGTGTCCAGAGGAGGGCAACAAGGCTGGTGAAGGGCTTGGAGCACAAGCCCTATGAGAAGCGGCTGAGGGAGCTGGGGTTGTTTAGCCTGGAGAAAAGGAGGCTCAGGGGTGACCTTATCATTCTCTACAACTGCCTGAAAGGTGGCTGTAGTCAGGTGGGGGTCAGTCTCTTCTCCCAGGCAACAACTGACAGAACGAGAGGACACAATCTGAAACTGTGACAGGGGAAGTGTAGGTTAGACATTAAAAAAAATTCTTCACCGAAAGAGTGATTGGGCAGTGGAATCATCTGCCCAGGGAGGTGGTGGAGTCACTGTCCCTGGATGTGTTTAAAAAAAGACTGGACATGGCACTCAGTGCCACAGTTTAGTTGATGAGGAGGTGTTAGGTCATAGGTTGGACTTGATGATCTCAAATGTCTTTTCCAACCTAGTTCATTCTGTGATTCTGTGATTCTAGTGAGGAAAGTTGTTTCGTGAGAAGGAAGCATTAGTATTTTATGAAGTAGGTTTGCTACTTGTTTGTCCTTGGAGTTTCTGCATTAAAATCCTGATACTGATAAATTTATGATTTACAGTGTCTGCAATTACAGCCAAATGCTCTCTGAAACTCTTTGATCTTATGGGTGCTCTTAATAGCAAAACTCGTACCCTCATCATCTTTCCCCTTCTATCCTACATCATCACACAATTTTCCTTTCAGTTCTCAGACAAGGCTTTTATGTAGATGGAAATCCATTTCAGGTGTCCTTCACTATCCTGAGTGATGGCATAACCATGTCCTGGAAATTATCAGGGCTTGAGGAGAAAGGACTAAATTTTTTTCCAGATCACATATGGATTTTCCACGAGTCACATTATGGGATTGGCCACTTTTTATTCCGTACCATAATGCTAGACTTATGACCATACTGGTTCTAATATGGTAAAATATATTAGTGTCAATGTTAATTACAGGTGAAGTGGTAGCCAAAATCTTGAAGTGTATTAAAGTTGGTTTAGCTTAATCTGTGTATTTTAAGTTTCTGCTTTTTAGTTTGGGTTGTCTGGACTCATCCCAGCAGCTGAAGAGTCGTATCAGTCAAATCAGTCATAGCTTATGCTTTTTCATTGCTGGTATGTTTAAGATGGCTGTTTAAGGATCAGGAACCCACTGAAGAGGTAGTGTTAGCTGTTAGGATTTGACAAAGTGAAACACCAGCTTACAATCTGTCAAGTTTTTTAGACACTGGGTTTGAAGGAATATTTTGAAGGAGAGAAATGAGACAGCTTTGTGCTACACTTGTAGTACTATGTTGGTCATCAGCCAAATCACCCAAATATATTCCATATACAGCTAAACCCACAGTATTTTGATGTAACATTAGTCAATGTGCCACTATTTTTATGAGGAGTGCTTACTGTCAAAACATCTGTAAAATAAAATAATTTCTTCTTGAGAAAAAAAAACAAAACCTTTAGCAGTGCTCTTTGTCCTGTGCCTACAGCTCGCTCGAGCGAGCTGAAGCCAGGGTTGCTGTCACAGTGCTCCATGTGCCAGGGAAGGCAAGGGCTGACGTTGCTTGTGGTGTATGGACTGAGAAAGGTCAGGGTCCACTGCTCAATAACATGGAATGTTTAACCTATTTCTCTGGTTATTATTAGAACAGCTCAAAACTAGAGTGAAAAGTCACATGTATTGGTCTCCCTGTTTTCTGTTTGCTTTTACTTGCACTTAGAATTGCTATTTTTGCCCAGCTCTACCCATCTGTCCTGGGCAGTGTATGTCCCCTTAACTGAACTAAGGATGAAAGTCTTGACTGTCTAGTCTGGGCACTCTAGAGAGAGTCTCCTACTTTATTTCTGGCACCAACTGAACGACAAAGGCTTATGCTGCAGTGGCAGCCTCCCTCCTTGCTGGGTATTTTTGAGAAAATAAGCAGCATTGTTTATTGACCAAACAATAGACCAAAAAAGGTTCATGGGATGGAGAAATCAATAGCCTTCAAAAGTTATGGATTAAAAATCATTTAGCAAATGAGAAATGAATGCAAAGAATAAAAAAGCTGTTCTCTCAATGAAAGAGGTTAACAGCAGTATTAGGGGGAGTGGTGTCAGGACCAGTTTTGCTCCATATATTTAACAGTGTTTCCAGCAGCGCAGTAAAGAAGGTTGTAATTTGCTCATGACTCAGAATGACTGACATTATATATGAACTTCAAAGACTTTAGATAAAAATTGCAGAATCCACAATGGAATCATAAATGACTAACCCATGCATGGATTCTTAATTAGTTGTAAGTCCTTGGGGAAAAATTTTCTGAAAGTGATTTTGGATAACATCTTGAAAACAGTTCTGTCTTGGAAAGGCAAATCACATGCTCAACTCTTAAGATGTTGCTGGGGATGGTATGTTTCTTAGGGGGCTCTGTAATGAGAATTCTGCTCTCAGATGGAACAGTGAGTTGCCAAAAAAAAAAAAAATATATATAGCAGAAGTAGAGATTTGTCAAATATTTAAAATATTATGAACATCAGTGTATTCAGTATGTTTATGAAAGGTGAGCATAAAACACATCTTCTTTTGTCATAAAGATAAGGAGATGTAGTATTTTGTGTTTTGGCTTCAGAGGTGTTCATTGTGCAGTGATGAAGTCTTTCCTAAAGCCTCCTACGGCAGCACATTGGGAAGAAACAAAGGAGACCAGAGGGAGAGAGGCTTCACAAGGGAAGTGAGAGCACTGCCTGGTGGCTGGAGCAAATCCATTAAGGATAAGGAGGGTCTCTAGTCCCTTTTATGACTAGCACTGGCTAGTGTGATACACATTCCTTGTTCATGCCACAGAGAAGCAAGAGCACGTCATGCAATAAACTCCCCTGCCTGATGACATCTTTCCAGGGAAGGATTGCTGAAAAGGACATCCACAGAAGCAAATGGGATGGAAGACTTGCTCTCCAAAACCCATTACTCCAAAACACATTTACTGATGCCAAGGAAAGCGTTACACAGATTCATTCAACTTGGTAGAAACAGTGTTGGGGTTACTCAGAATGAGGAAACGTGTCAGAACCTGTCTTGGTCAGGGCAGAGGAGGCTTGTGGTCATTTGCCATTTTGGCGATTGCTGCTCTGATGCAATTCATTGTTTTCACAGATTTTAGCTTACAAAAAACCCCAAAACCTGTGCCTCTTGCCAGTTTCTTCATAATTTTCTCGATAGTTATGTAGAAAGTTTGCTGAGGAGTGTATGAAGGGCCACGCTGGGTCTGACCAAATGCGTGTCTTAGTGCCCTGCCTTTGCTTTGGCCAAAAGCTGATGCTCAGTGGGGAGTGTAAGGATGGGGTAAGCATTAAATGGCAGTTGTCAGAACACTTTCCTAGCCCTGGGTTTTCATCACTTAGGGGCTTTCTGATGCACATTTTTTATCTTCATGCTTTAAATAGCTCATTGGCTTTTTTCTTAGGTGAATTAATATTATTGATTTTCTACTCCCATAAGCTTTTCTTATTTCTGTGGCATCCACTATTGTATGTGAACAAGAATCTCCTTTTGTTCATTTTTAACTTGCAACACGTTGGTTTCATCTGATATCCCCTATTTTTTTTTGTTCACCTGGAGGTTTGAATTGAAGGAACCTTAGTTGTTGTAACTACAAGGCTGTTGTAACTACAACCTCACTGTGGAAACATAATGTCACTGTGTGCCATGTTATAATAACAGTTTTGTTGTGTTGGTAATTTCGTTGTAGAGCTTTGCTGATGTGTAAAGGGGACAGTGAAGGGACAGATGAAGAGATTTTATTTGTTGTTAATTTTCGTTTTAACTTCAGCTGTTTGGGTTTTTTTAATATAGAGTTAGTCTCGATAATCTGTTATGTTTAATGTAGTGTTACTTAGTGCTATGTTTCAAAGGATTTAGCATTGTAATTCAACTCTACAATGTGATTATTATTCAGATATATTTCTTTTTTCACAACTAGGTAAGTCTTGACTACAATAATAATTTTTGAATATTACTTGATTCCTGAACTGATGTTTAATAATGTCAACTTTTAGGGAAATAAACACTGTGTCTCCATCTACTGGAAAAATACACAAAGGGACCTACACATTTTGCCCATATATAATCTCCTCTTTGCTAGGTAATGTGGCAAGAATTTAGAAAACATGAGTGGGAGGTCTGTCAGATGTGGGCAGTGGATGAATGAGTCCCAGTGAGTCGGGTTTGAGGGGAGGAAGGACTGAAAGGGATGGAGAGACACACTTTCCAAAGTACAATGTGCAAAAGGTCAGAGAAAATGTGGCAATGCTTGTAAGAACAACAATCAAATCCCTTAACTAGTTGAAGAAACATTTAAAGGACTGTGGAAACAGATGGTGCATGAGTTAAAACTGTACAGGAGCAACTTACCTCCTGCAGCAATTTCAGCAAGACAGTTATTTCCGTCGTTGTTACTCTCTCATTCAATCACAACATGCAATTACTATAGCAAACCTTCTGTCATATTGCACATGTTTTCACACTTGTCAGAGGAAAAGTCATAGATTAAACAATATGGTTTAAAGTACTGTTTAGTTATGAATTTCATAACTGTATTTTAATGCAAGACAGAAGCGTTCTGTTGGAGTAGACCTTAAAAGTACAAGAGCCAGGGGAACAGACTCAGGAAGAAAAACAAGTAGTGTTGGCCATACAAATCCCATGAGCACAAATGGAAATTTATGCATGTTAATGTCTTCACATCAGTCTGAAAAGAAGCAATTAGAGCCCTGTTGTGGAGTCACTGCATGTGAAGAACGCTTGCTGAAATCAGTGGGTGCTTGGAGAAAAGACGGAAAAAATAACTGGGGATCTAATACTATCCCAATATTTCCCCCTTTGCTTTTATACAGTCTTTTTTGCAGCACATGGTACAGAACCTTGCACTTAACTCTTAATTCTCATCAAGATCTTTGAAAACAAGAAACTGTAAAACCATTTAACTATGCCAAACCTTTACCATCCTCAGGTACAAGTTCTTAATTTCATTCATTTTCCTCCCTCCTTTGGGATTTTTTGGTATTGGCTGGTTTTTTGTTGGTTTTTCCCCTTCTCTGTGTGCTGTGTTTGTTCTCCAGAGCTGGTATCTCTTTGACATACACATAGCTGTATGTGTATATTTAAGCTGCTTTTGTCTCTCATGCTAAATAGTTTGCATGAATGATAAAGTATTAGTAATGCAAGTGGTTATTTCTTATAATGTTTCTTGTGTCTCTGGTTCAGACCTTTTCATGTCTGTCTTTCCTTAAAAAAAAAAAGGAAAGCATCAGCACGGAGATTTCAATGTGATTTTTTTTTTTTAAATGAAAAAGGCGTCTGGAGGTAACTCAACCAGAAAAGACAGGGAAATCAAAATGATAGCTATATTTTTGTGTTTCATTTTGATTGCTCTGTGCAGTTTTCTTCATTTGGGAAATATGTATTTAAAAAGAGAGAGAAATTTTTATGCCTTTTATTCACTTCTGCTGTTTTTGCCATTTTAAAAATATACATACCAGTTATTTCCATACAGGACATTTGAAAGTAGAAAGAATTTGACAAGTCATTATGTTACTTGAATTCAATAAAAAAACCTGTCTGGATCATTATATTAAACAGGAGGACATGGAAAATTAAAGTTGCAATTCTATTTTAAATTGTGAACCTCGTATTTTTGCAGCAATACCTCTCGAGAGGAGGAATAAATGTCTATAAGAGAATGAAAGCTGAAGGAACTTAGAGAAAATAGATACATTTTTTCATATTTTGGGGTTTTTTTCTTTCTACTTTTCCCATATGTATGAGGGCCTTTCTTGCACTGACATTGAAGTTTTATTGAGACAAATCCTGACACATTTACTGATGCCAAGGAAAGCGTTACACAGATTCATTCAACTTGGTAGAAACAGTGTTGGGGTTACTCAGAATGAGGAAACGTGTCAGAACCTGCAAACCTGGCTTGGCCTCTCTTCAGGACTCCTCATTTTCTGAGGCCCCTGTTGAACACATTGCCACTGATTTTTCCAGAACCTTCTTTCAGGCAGCAAATCTGTTGTTTTCTGTTTTCTGAACCAAACCCAGTGTGCCAGAAATGAGGTATCCAGAGTTGCTGATCTGTTTCTGGTAATATCGGTGCAGTTTAACTTGTTTATTTGTGTCATTCAACAGCAGTTTGAAAGAGAAAAACCAGTGGAAATAGGGTTTGGATTGTAGTTGAAGCTGAGGGTTTCTTCAGAGCAATGGCTCTGAATCAAGCCACAGATGGTGGCAAGTTTCCTGTAGCTGCTGTTTCTTTGCACAGGCATTCCAGCAATGCTGAAAGCAAGGAAGGGCCTTAGGAAAAATTGTAAAGTGGATCTGAGAGCAGATGTGCCCCAGCTGTAAGGGAAGTGATAATGGAAGCAGTGAATTTGGAACAGGGCTGATGGCAGCAATCTGTGATAGGGGAGGAGTGTGCAGAAGGATGGAAAGGAAAAAATGATAGAGTGGGGTGACAGCAGATAATAAATAGGGAGGGGAAAAAAAAACCACTGCACTGAAGGGACTCACGATAGCCATAGAAATATCTGTAGGGACTGTGCTGGGGAACAGTAGAATATAAGCTAAAAATACTAATAACCTTCCTGGTCTTTAAAAAGAGTCTCAAGTTGTCTTTACTGTGATTTATGTTACCAGACCTCCTCCACAGAATTACAGTCGCATAATCCACAACTGCTGTTATTTATTTTGGATAAAGAAGGCAATTTTGACTGTGATCTCCCTTGACATTTCCCAAGGTCTACGCCTGTCTCATACCCTTCATCATCGTGTACTTCTTCAAGGCATCTCTCTTACCTCTCTCAAAAAGAAACATGCATTGCAGTCGCTCACCCTGGACCAGAGTGACAGAGACGTTACAGGTTATGGGAGATCAATTGCATAGCCCTGCTCCTCTTCACCTGGGAGGATCTTTGATGTGTTGACAAGGTTGGAATCCAAATAAGGCATTAACCCACTGTATTGCAATGGTTAGGGTGGCAGGAGCGATATAAAATAGCATCTCACTCAACAAGGTATTCTCCCTTTTTTATTTTACAATCTGTGTCAATGGCAGTTGGAACTATTAGACCTGCATTAAAATTACATATTACTTATATAAATGGGAGCTATAAATATCACAAATAGTAAAAAACTAAAATTGCACTGAGGTTCAGGAGACAGTATGTCTAAAACCTTCAAAATTAAGGACATTTAGAGGAAAGCCTCAATATCCATCTGCCCTTAATTTACCTCATTATTCTTGTTTGTCAGAGTGTGATCTCACTATTATGTTAACATCATTTAGTAACTTTCTTGCGAGGTTGGCTCAGATCTGAATCAAACCACAGTAAAGGTGCAGCGGTATTTCCTTGGGTATGTTGGTTTAGATGAAGCAGTAAGAACAGGCTAACCTAGTGTTAAGGATGAAGTAATTGTCACTGTGGTCAATAAATACTTTTGTTGCTGAATATCTCCTTTCTAAAGTTTTTATATCAATATATAGTTTTGTGGTTTCTTACTCCTTTTTCTTTTCATTTTAAAATATTGTAAAGCGAATATTGATCTGTAGGTGTGGCACAATATTGATTTGAATGAGGGACCTAGACGCTAAAATTGAGCTCATTAAGAAGTTGCTAGTAAGTAATGATCTGGATGTTGGAAATGCTGATGCTGCTTTAGGTGTGTCCTGTCCTACCAACCCATGTGTACTTGCAATGCCTGTGTCTTCTGAGCACCATGTATGGCTCTGCATTGGCATTTCCTGTGGTGGAAATCTCCCTGGGCTACCAGGAGCCTGCACTGAGTTTAGCAGATCTGATTCTCACAGCTGTGCTCCTGGACATGAAACCAGTGCACAAAACAGGGTTCTGTGTAGTTCTTAACTGACTCTTTGGAGAAACAGAGTGGATTTGCTGGCCTTGGAAGTCCCTGCTCATCTCATGAAGCTGGAGAAGTCTGGCTCAACATTTTTCATTAGAAGTAATTTTATATTGAATCAATGGAATAATATTCCTGTGGTGAGGACTCAGAAGAGAGAGAGAGTTCCTGAATCTTTCTGGCAAGTACATATGATTTCCTGTTCTGAGGGAAAGATTTGTTTCACTTAAATTGAGCTTGGGTATCTAGCTTTGCTCTGTAGTCTACAGTTCCCCACGAGAGCCCTTCATTTGACCTGAAACAGATGAATTACCCTGTTTATTAACTGTAGAGAGAACCTCAGGCCAGAAGTCCAGCCTGGAAATGGGCAAGCAGAGATGAAACTGGATCCCAGCTTTCCTCTTAGCAATACACACATCAGATGAGGTCTGTGGATCTGTGGATACCAAAGGATCTTGTGAGTAGAAATATACCAGTGGGGAAGAGATGCCCAAAGCCTGTCGTGCAGGTGGCCTGTCAGGCTGAAGGAATGGAATCCCTTAATACAATAGGGGTTTTTAAGTTAATATGATTAAATGGTATTATTGGTCTTCTGAAAATAGTCCATAACCTTCATTTTAAAAAAAAGTAATAAGGGCTGTATCTGCATTGTTCTTGTAAAGGAATTTGCATCTTCAAACTTTTCCTCTCAAAGTAATTAGCCACTGAGAGTTCAGGGACTCTAGAGGCAAACCTAGAAACTGCTCTGTGCTCTGTAGCACCATGAGGTTGATGCAATATGGGGCACATAGGTGAATGTTCCTTTCTTTTCTTGAAAAAGGAAAGGGGATTTTTAATTTCTTGCTCTTGAGTATGAAGGAAACTCATAAATGTTCTCTACTGGGGCTAAAAGCACATCACAGATGTGGTTCAAAATCAATTTGTCATTCATTTCAAGCCTGCTTTGGCACAGGATGGTATAAAAAGAAAAAATAAAAAATCTGTTCTAAATTTGCATTTGATATTTTATTCTTTCCTTATCATCTGTGTTTTTGCTGCTTTAATTGGTATTTCAATTGCAATGGCTTCTACACATCCTAGGCAGATGCTGTCTTATAGGCCCAATTATTGTATTTCTGTCTATTATTTCACTGTGCAAGAGGTGGACTAAAAACTGGCTGAGCTGCTGGGATTTATAGGGTGGTGGTCAGTGGCACAAGGTCCAGCTGGAAACCAGTCACTTGTCATGTACCCCAGAGGCTGACTGTGGGGCCAGTGCTATTAAAGATCTTCTTTAGTGACTCAGATGATGGGGAACAAAGCACCCTGGGGAGTCTTCAGACAACAGAGAGCTGGCAGGGCCAGTGTTTAAACACAATAAATGACTTATTTACTCTCTGGTTGGTCAAACAGCAGAAGAGGTTGCCCACAGACATTGTAGGGTCTCCATCTATGGAATATTCCAGCCTTTACTGGCCATGGTCCTGGGTGACCAGCTTTAGGTGGCCCTGCTTTGAGCAGCTGGGTTTCATATCTCAGTATTTCTAAATATAAATGGATGGTGATTTTTAAAATATGTGCCAAACTGTTAGTTTGTAGCTCCCCCATAAGTTTTACAAATAACTACAAATACTCAAATAGTTCAGGTAAAAAAACAGGCAACCCCCACCCCAAAACCAAGTTTGTATGTGGTGAAATCAAATTATTTGACCCAGTTTAAGTCCCAACCTTTATCCAGGCAGTTAATTGAGCTATTACTTTTAATTATTGAAAGATTCTAAATTTGAAAAATTTAAAATAAAAATTTGCTGAGATTCCTTAAGTAGTGAACCATCTTAGGTTAATTCTATATTACAATATTCCATATTCCATATTACTACTATCTTGTGGAGGTCATTGTAGCATCTAGTTTCTATGTCTTCAAAAGTCTATCTTAAATTCATGTAAAGTTAGAACACACAGATGCTAGAAAGAATTTTTAATTCTTAGCAATCATTCCTTGATATTTTTTCACCATACTCGTTCTTGAATGAAAGTCGTTTGGTTGAAGTTTTTGATTACTTCAATTAAAAAAATAATTGTCATTTACTGTGTAAACTGAGACACATAATTTAACAATGAGAATATTGCCAGGAGGCAAACAGGTCATCAAAGGAAGATCCTCCCCTGCAGCCACCTGATCTGTTTAGTTTGGTTAACACGAAATTTTAAAGATACTCTTTTTGCCATTTTAACCTCTTAGGTGGCTTCTCTCACTACGTGCTCTCTTGTGTAAATAAACAGACTTAAAGAAAACCTCAACCTTTGTGGTAAATACTTACCTGAAGTAGTGTGACCAGCACGGAGGGGAAACCTGTGGAGGTCTTCCGGAAACTTGACAGACCTTTGTTTTTCTGAGTTGTTTTGAATTTCTCTGCGCTTGTTGCAAGTAGTTTTAACTAAATAGCCGTCCTTCAATCAGTTGTCAGTAGCTTTGTGACAGGTTCACCACACACCGTTTTGCCACACAGCTGTTGGATATTTATTTTAAATTTGATTATTGTTGCATATAATTTTCTAAACCTGTTGTCCTTTGGAAGAGTCTTAAGCCGCAATACAGAAAGGATGTTTCACGTTGGGTCTGAATCCAAGCTTCAGGTGTAGTTGCTTGACCAGCACTCTGTTGGCTGTCAGCATCCTTTGAGAACCTCCCCATAGCTGGTATGTAAACTTTTAGGCTTGTGAAATAGCTGAACGTTTATGTTTCTACCAAGAAATTCCCTCCAACTCTTTTGGCACTTGCGTGCCCAGTGTTTGATGAAGAGAACCTTCCAGTGCATGAATGAGGGAGCTTGTACAAATGCCTAAAGGCTTGTGTGTGACATGCTGTGTTCAAGACATTGATTATTTTTGAGGTGATAGTACTGTCTGTAATGAAAACTGAGCTTAAACATTGTCATATTCAATTGTTCCTTTTTTTTTCACTTTCAGGATGGGGAATTATGTTGGAATTTCCTATTCATATATGTTTTCTTTGAATGATAGTTACTTCCAAAATCGGTTGTTTGCTGAATTATGGTTCAGAATGATGACAAAAAGAGAATTAATTTCAGGAGAGAGGCTAGAAAATAGCATAAGATTTTAATTTATTTTTCTTCCAGATAGTAGTATTAGGATTTTTAAAAGGCAAAAGAATAGTATTATAATTACTGGTTTATAAAATCATTTGGTTTATAAGTTTGATCTAGTAAAAGCAGCAAAACTTGACTCTGAGTGTTTGATGTTACTGAACTTAAATATGTGTGTAGGTACCTTGTGGATAGTTAGTGCAGCCAAAGATGTACAATAGTCCCTGAAGTTTATAGTCTTATTGTGCTTTTTGAAGTTAAGTGTTTTTATAGAGCATGTTATTTTGGAAAGCATCTAAGGTGCGCAAGCTTTTTAGGAGCCTTGGCTGATGAACAGGAATATCAGTAATGCAAGGTGCATGAAGGAATGGCTCTCAAACAGGAGAGTTAGTCCTCTTCATAAGATGGTGCAGTGAAATCAGAGAAGGATTTGTGTTTGATACTATTTTTGTCTGCTGTGTTATGTGCTGGAAGAAAAGTGCTTACCTTGCATATGGCTTGGTTGTGGCAGAAATGACACTTGGAGACTGGTTCAGAATGCCGAGCACTTAAATTGAAGAAAGTCCTTGCTCTGTGGAAGCAATTAGGAGCTGTGGCTGCAGTAGGAGGCGTCTGGTCGTGTAGACTTAGCAATTGTATTCATCTAATGTGTAACAGCTAATACATTGCAGCTCAGTGTGAACGAGAACCCCTTGATGTAGATAAGCCCTTAAGTATTCAAATACCCAGGTCCTTCTTACTGAAATGTCATAGAGTCCAACTTGGCCTCCACATGGTGACTATTGTAAATGTTCCTCATAAAGCTGCATTACATTTCATCCTAATTAGCACTGCTGCTGCAGCCTTAGTAAAGACACATCGGATTAAAAAGAACCAGAGGCTGAGCGCCCACAGTCCTGTCCTACAGGAATTAAATCAATTTCAGTCTTACGATATTCACAGACCTGATTTAATTTGGCTTCTTTCTCTAGACGATTGCAAAAGCACAGTAGTAGTAGGAAGCTCCTGCCTTTATTACTTACGTTTAACTCCAGAGTTGTGTCTGTTTTGAGTGCTGTCAGGGTAGCATTTCTTATTAGTCCCCACACAAAGCAAACGTGCTATTATGGTACCAAAGAAATTAAAGGTTCATCAATAAATAGCAGTTACCAGCAACAAATTAGGATGAGAAACATTTTTATTGTGGACATAGGAGTGAATGTTACCTACTGTGAAATGGATTTTTAAATTGAAATCAGATATATAATTAAGTTATTATTATGCACAGAAAAGGTTAGAAACCTTAACATCTTTTTGTCCATAAGCCAAATATTATAGTATGTTGATATCCATGCTGTGAATTCCCCATTACTGCTCTGCCAGTAATTTCAACCTGGCATCTAGACTAAATTGTCTCCCTAGGAGCCAAGAGGAAACACGTTTGATATGTGATCTCAGGCATGGGTCTTTCTTGAATGAATAAAAGCACTGTCACATTTTACGAAATTACATCTGCTGGTTATGTGCTGTGATCATCTCTGAATGAGGGAGAGGGCAGAGCTCATCTGAGTTATGGCACAGACCTATATTCCAAAGTAACTTGATGGGATTTTATACAGTCTTGTAGCTCCATTCCAGATATGTTTCAGCTGCATGACAGCAACTGAAAGCAAGGTAATGATTGTGCCTGCACAATAATTTTTAAAGTGTTAAGAAACACACACAACACACAAATTGCCAGCCAGAGCTTGCTGAGTGGCCTAAGAGCATGTTATTCTGTGAATGGAGATGAACAAGTTTGACAAGTGGCTGACATGCAGTGCTGAAAATGCAGTTCTCATCTTCTCTCTCTGAGCAAAGATGAGAAGGAAACTTGTTCCCCTGGAGCCCGCAGGTGCTTGGATCCAGCACCCCAATACACAGCTGTGGTGCCAGATGTTGGCAGTGTGTGCTGAGCCTGTCCCATAGTGCAACAGCCAGTCTTGTAAATCCCTTCAAGGTCCCTGTCACGGCTTTAAGCAGGTTCATTTAATGGTTGGACTCAGTTAGCTTAGAGGTCTTTTACAACCTTAAGGATCTGTGATCTTCCTTAGACACTGTGTCAGTCTGATGCCCGTTGCTTTGCAGCAGTGATGAATCTGCAGTGACCTGAGAGGAGCTGTTGCTCTTTGCTGCTGGAGGGCTGCAGAGCCACTCCAGCCCATGGCCCACCAGGTGGGTGGCTTTGTCACACATGTGGGGATCTGAAGTTAGTAGCGGAACTGTGTCCCACAGGCACCATGTGGGGTGTTGCCCAAGGAGCCACAGGACTGATGGAGTTTTGGAGGTGCTGCAGGACTGTTTCCCCTTACCCACAGTTGTGAGGCAGTAAGAGAAGGAACCATGAATGCTCTGTTACTTGCTTCCTGAGGCAAATGAATATCTTAAGTCCCATGCTGTTACTCAAATTCTGCAAAGAGTAGAAAACAAAACACTTGTTTGGAGCAAAGATCTCTTAACATGTGGAAACTGCAACAGTGGTGAATTTTAAGATCTTTTTCTAAACTGGATAAAATCTTCCTCTGTGCTTCTCTCTGATTGCTGAAGTATCTGTTGCCACCTCAGCCTGAGCTCTGTATCCATGTGGTGGTTGTTTTTTTCTTTTTTCTACTCTATTCTTCATTTCTTTAAAGAGCTGATTCTTGTGATTTATTGGGTACAAACTACAAAGCTAAGTACTTTTCAGATGTAAGTTGTAGTGGCTATGAGAAGGAATGAGACTATAATTCTCCTCCATTTTATTTTAGTTAGGCATTTTCAGATGGGAGGGGAGGATGTATTCTTTCCATTAGACCTCTCCTTTCTTAATCACCATTCCCTAATTAATTCCCTGGTTAAATATAAAGCTAGCATTAGCTTTGAATAATGTTTTCCTGTGTGATTAAGTAAAGAAGAATTTCTTTCTTTTGTATGATGACTCATTGCTGGGGGATCTGGAGGGAGCCTCAGGGTGGATATTTGAGACTTTGGTCCCAGGTGCTCTCATACCTTTGAGCTGAATCTGCTGTCAGTCCAGAGGTGGGAGGCAAAGGCAATATCACGTATCAGCTGAACACGAAGAAAATTGCCTCTCTTGTGAAACGACAGCTTTGTTTTTTCCTGGTGGAAAACTGACTCTTGCTCACAAAAATGCAAATCTCGAGACAACACATACAGATAGCAGAAATATAAATTATTGTTCTTGCTGGCACAGTGTCTGTAATATTTCCTGTTGCATGATGTATATTCTTTGGTGTCCAAGCTGCCCCAAAGATGTACTCTTTCTTTTTATCAGCGTCTTCCAGTTCCTACCCCTGCACCAGTTTGCAAACCTTTGGCTTGTAACAGTACAGCTGTGTTGGGTCACACCATAAACCACATGTCTGAAAGAACTGAGGTTAAGAACTGAATCAAAAAAGGAGATTATACTGAATGAGGGCATGGCAAAGAGGCATAACAGGGTCTAAGCTGGCCAAGCTTGTTTTACTGATGAACAAACATTATCTAACTCTACCCGCATGATATGACATTTTTTCTACTGTAGTAGCTTATGGCATTAGTTTTTAGCTCATAGCATTAAATTTTAGCTCAAAAGACAGTTTTAAGAATGATTCTGTGTTCAAATGTTGCTTGTAGCTCAAGATGAGAAAAAGAATGCAGCTTTATTAATGTGGCAGCAAAGAACACATATGGAATATTTGAGACATATTCCCATTCACACACATGAGCATGCCTGTGATTTGACTGCTGTAACAGTGAATGCGACAACATATAATCTCTGGGTGTTGAAAAACAGGCATTTAAAAACACTCTTGGTTTTGATAAAAAGTATGGTAAACAGAAATCCTGCTGATTTTTTTTTTTGTTTCATTTGTTTTACAGGCCTTTCCCTGCATTTCAACCGGAATTTATGGTAAGACAGACCTTCGATGTCACTTATTCTTACTCATTTTTCCCTATTATTGGTATTTCAAACAGTGATATTTCATATCAGATGTCTCATCAGTCATTTTGTCTCACCAGTATATTTATACTGTGTTAAAAAACAGAGGCCCAGAGCCTTCAGCTGTGACTAGATGCTGGTGTGCTGGGAAGTGGGATACTGTTGTGCAGCTCTTAGCATAGTCCTTAGAGCCTGTGAGCCAACACCTGCAACTGTGATTACACTTCTGCAGTAACTGTTAAACATGCTGCTGTGGCTTCAACACAGAAAATAGGGGTCTGGCAAAGTTTTCCACCCAGAAGGAAAGCAAGAAAGATCCCACAATGTCCAAGNACAGGAAATTATCTTAGTTCCCTTGAGTTTTACTTCCACAATTTTAGTTTATTAATTTACATGCAAATTAACATGGCCTGAAGGAACTGGAAGGAAAGGGTTATTGTAAGTCTCTTGCTTTGTTGTAATCACAAGGTAATCCATCACTAAAAGTCAACTTGCTTTTGGTTGGCCAAAAGAAGTGAGCATGATATCTGAAGGGGGAAGAAAACAAACAGTTCAATGTTTAGCAAAAAATTGAGAAATTTGAGAAAACATGCAAGTTACAAAGGGAATTTTTTTTTCCTTAAACAATAACCTACATTGATTTTTCTTCTATTTACATTCAATAAATGTATAGAAATGACTGTACGTTTGATTACTTATACAATTTAAAGTTTTTAAAATAAGCATGTTTTAAAGAAACACGTGGATGCTCCATCCCCGTAACCTGTTGAAGCCCAGGTTGGATGGGACTCTGAGCAACTTGTCTAGTGGAAGGTGTCTGAGGTGGGGTTGGAACCAGATGATTAAAGTCCCTTCCAACCCAAACTATTCAATGATTTTATGCTAAACAGCTATTAAAAAAAAAGCCATTATCATATAACAATGTAGTATGACATGTCATAACATAGAGTAATTGATAGATAAGATAATTTGAGCTTTGACTAATTCGACGATTCATGTTTAAGAGGGGAGAAAGGAAGGCAGGAATATTAGGCTTGTTCCTTCTTTTTCAATGACCTCTTATTTAAAATTTTCTGATGATTGTGAAGGTGAAATCTAATTCAATGTGGGTGTTGTATTCCCTTCTACTTGAACTGCACTTCCGTTGTTTCAGAAGAACGTGCAGAGCACTAGAGTTGACTGAATATAAATCTGGTTTCAGATAAAGCTCTGCCTCAGTTCTCAGTTTTGGTCCTCCTTTTGAACTTGGAGGCAGTTCAAGCTTTGCATTTTAGGCCTTGACTCATTGGCTTAAATCTTGATCTTTGACATAGATACATTTTTGTTATTATTTTACAAAATCAAGCAAGTCGTGCTGTAAATATATGGAAATTACTAGTAAGTGAGTTGTACAAATAATAATAGTTGACTTTCTTTTAGAATTGGCCTAGTTAATAGAAAAGTCTCAGCAGGTGAGAAATATGGTTCCCTGAAGCCAGAAGAGAAAGTTGGAAAGAATTTCTGATAGGAATCTTGAGTTTATGTAAGGTTTTTGATGCTTTTCTCGAAGGTAGCTGTGGCATTACTGAAACATTATACGCTGTGGCAGATGCTTTTTCTGTAATTGTTTGCTGTTTTCACTGTTGGAAATAAATTAAAATGCATTTGTACTGAAATGCTCTGTTTTTCTCAGGCTGCTTTTGTGGCTTTTTTGGGGGGGAGAATACAACCTTCAATCGGTGGTACTGATGCCATGATGATTTTTTGCCTTTTCTTTTAAACCCTTTTATACCTTTTTACAATTCTGTATTCCTTAGTGCTTTTGCCTACATTCTTGGACATGTTTGTCCAGCTGGGAGACTCAACATCTTAGAAGCTTCGTAGTTAGGGATCAGTGTGCCCCAGACCCCAAGGTCCTCTCCAGAACACATTTTGTGAGCTAAGACAGAACCATCCAGGGGAAGCTTCCTCGGGGAGGGGGACTCACTCGAGCTTCTCACTGGGGAATCTTTGATAGATATGCTAATTAGTAAAACCTATGATGTTATACCAGATTTTTGTGGGGTGTGCATTTCGGTGCATTCCTCCTGGACGTGGTGCACCTAAGGATCCTTAAAATAAATACAAAGGTAAAATTCCTTTTCCCCCTCTAACCGTGTTTGACTCTTGATTTTAAGACCAGGAAAAGGCATCAGTACTATTTACAATTTAATAAATACTTTCTATTCCTCAATTTAAAAAATACTCTCCTTCCTTGCAGACTTTCATATGTACTGCCTGAGAGCAATAATTAAACAGGCAGCCCTGCATCTGGCTTTGGGTGTCAGTATTTTAAAGAATGTTTGATAGCAGTTGCATTGCTAAAATTATACTGTGGGTGGTGATATG
Organism: Dicrurus megarhynchus; assembly: GCA_013399195.1. Lineage (NCBI taxonomy): Eukaryota > Metazoa > Chordata > Aves > Passeriformes > Dicruridae > Dicrurus > Dicrurus megarhynchus. Next base: position 74,406 of record VXAD01010051.1, on the reverse strand, counting down.
TTTGCAATGTAAAATACACACAAACCCCCCAAAACTGTGCTTTCATCTTTTTGGTTTTGTTCGGGTTTTCCCCTTTATCCATGTGTATTCCTTTAGATAAAGGCAGTGTCTAGATGAAAAAGTGGATCAGCCTCATTCCTGGTGGCCAAGCTGATTAGGATATCTTTGTGCTGTGCACATAACACTGGACTGTCCCAATAAAGTGTTATAGAAGGAACACACTTGTTCTTTCCTCATCTTGGATCCATACAAACAAATGCTTTCCCTTCAGAAACCCCTGGCTGAGGACTCAATTTCTCCTACAAATTGAAGTAGAGAAATTTGCAAGAGATCAACTGAGTATATTGAGTTTCAGAATCTGGATTGAGTTCTTCTCCAGACTCTCATAGATGTACAGATTGCTCACCTTCACTCTTGTCATTAGGACAGTGTTCACACTGCTATGGGGAGCAGTCCGTTCTTGTTTTCATCACTGCAGAGCACTCCTTTACTCCCATAAAAAGGAAGCTGGGAAGAAACAAGCAAGCAAGACTCTTTCTGAGTCTTGGCAAAGGGCAGATTCCTTTCCGTGGGATAGAGGAAAAGTCTGCCTTTCCTCCCCACTTCCCTGATGCTCCATCTCTACCCATCACGCTGTGGATGTTTCAGCTTGAACAAGTTACAGCCTTGGGAAGGCCATTTGACTGCTGCCCTGTGCCAGCAGTCAAAACTCGGATTTTCGTGTGCTCCTGTTTAAAGAGTGCTAGCAACAAATCCACTCACAAAGGATCTTTGATTTAGAAGTTTGATAGATTCAAATGAGGGATTTCATCTTTGAAAAATGACATGGAAAGCAACCAATGCTAAATGTTTGTAAGGACTACAAAACAAGCAAGAGTCTGCCCACAGGCACTCTGGGAAAAAAAATTCCCTAAGAGATCCCAAATCCCTAATATATTTTACTAAGAGATCCCTATCACCTTTAATAAGCTTGTGAACTGCTAATCAGTCTAAGAAACAAAGGTTGTGAAGGTTTATATCCCCATGGATCCCTGGGTTACTCTCTTCAGTTGCAATAAATGCTTTTGTTTATACCAAGAGCATGAATTTTCCTAAATAAAACTGTTTTGGGAGGAGGCCTGAGGATTTACATCACTCCCATGGCATTAGGGAGGTATTTTGGAGTATCAAGCTACACATCCTCAGCAACTGTTAAGTAACAGACAAACATAAGCCTAAGTGCAAACTCAACATTGTCTTTTTATTTTTTTTTTAAGCCAGACCAGTTAGATTTTTAGAAATTTTCTTACATTTTGTCTCTTTTTCCTTTTTAAAGCAATTTTACTATCTGTTCAGAAAAAAAGTTATAAAAAAGGGGTGAAAAAAATCTATAGACAAATCTATAGTTCAGAGGGTACAAACTGCTATTTTAGGCTGTAGTGTATCAGATTTTCATGTTACACCAGTGGATCACCATTTACATGTCCAGTTTCCCCATAGTTACTGTCTTATTATGTCTGAGGTACATTCAGAAGAGGGGACTGGGGCGCAAAATGCCACTTGCTTTAGTAGATTTTCTAAAAGAGTTATTGTGTCTTTAAGAAGCTCTCTGCAAATCATGGCGTTTGCAGCCTGCTAAGTGAACAAGGATGTTGGAAATGGTGCTACAAACCTTCCAAGCCACAAAATTAAAACAAGGCTCTGCAGATGGATGTAAAGAGACAGGAATTTTCATGTTTGTCACAAATATGTGGAGAGATAATTGTGGGATGGGCTACATATGGAAGGAATTGAAGATGTTATGGTCTATGCACACCTATGTGTTCCCTCTTTACTGTTACTTTACAGTAATACAGGGTTTGGCTTTCATCCGAGATACTTATGTTAGCAACATAAGCTGCTCTCTGGCAACAGAAACTAGTATTTAAATGTTATTTTAAACTTGAGGGGGAAAAAAGAAGAAAGAAAGTGGGGGAAGAAAGATGAAACTGAATTCTCCAATTGGTGTGTATTTCTATCTCTACATCAATATAGCTGTATGTTGTACTTTAGCTTGATTTCATGAAAATTATGTCCTCTATCCTTTCTGAGAAGAAAGACAGGGGCTGCTCCTAGATTTGTTATGAATTTATACTTGCATTTCTTTTAAAAACACAGAGAGAAAAAGACCAAATGCCATGGAAGTGCAGAATGTCTGTGGTGATTTAGGTGGTGGAAATGCACAGTTTCACCACATTTTAAACATCATTATTACATTGGAATAAGTCTTGCTGCTTGTAGAATCAGGCCACTTAGACTTACTTGTATCTTTTGGCCTGGTCATGAGCAGAACATTGCACAGTTTTATTTGTTATGTGTTGCTAAAGGGGAGTTTGAAAAGAAAAAAAAATAGAGTAAACTAGGCTCTGTGTATAGGAAATAGAAACATATAATCCGTTCTCAAGGGTGGATGCAGGGAGGGAGCACAGATCCTCTGGTCTGCTTTAGATTTGGGGGAAGAGGTCCTTTGGTCTTGTGCCAGCTTGTGTCACCGCTGTCCTGACCCCCAGTGTATCCTGCTCAGGGTCCAAAGAGTGATTCATCCTGCCACAGAGGGCTGGAAGCATATCCATCAGCTCTTCTCCCCAGGAGGTGATCCAAGGTAGATTATAACAAGGGATTAACCGACAGGTGTTCTACTGAAGGATTACAAAAGCCCTCTGAAAATCTGAGTCAGAAGACTAAACCAAATGTTTTCAAAGGCAGAATAAATTCCTGACACAGGGTTAAAGGTTGAGGCCATCTATTTCTATCTTTCTCATCTGTTTTTTCTCATTTTTCTGTTGGCATTTCATTTCTGGGATAGATGTTCCTTTAATGAGCAATTCTAATAAGGGTTGCACTGTCATCTTTCCAAGGAAGGAGATGGCTGTAAATTTTTCAGAGCCACTGTACACAAACGTGTAATAAGTAACTATGAAGTAGTTTTGTATTTATCTCCAGTCTGGTGTTTTGAGTTCCTGTGACCATTAAAAAGGCCTGATGCTTATGAGATCATCAGGATTTGGATATTGTGATGTCAATTGAGGTTATCCAGGAAAATGGATATTATCATATAAATTCTTTGTGATAAAAAAATCCCAATCCAGTAGGTCACATAAGGAAAGTTCCTATTAAGAAGATTTTCATAACTAAGCTAATTTTTTAACTTGATCAGTAGCTCCTCATCCCTCAACTCAGACCACATCAACTTTTTTGACACTGTGTGGTTTTAAAAGACCTTTTTTGTAACTCATTGGGAGTTAATTGCATTTTGTTATTTGCTCCATAATTGGCATAATGTAATATGTTAGCGAAAATGAAGATATATGAGAATTCATTCTTTGATGCTTCTTTTGGGACTGATCACTGGTTAAATAGATTATTATTAAAATTAATAATGGTAACAGCTATGAAATTACTATTATAATATTCACATAATCCTAGAAATCTAATTACTACTTGTATAAAAATTTGTTACATGCATTATTTAACAGTGTTCTTATTTCAGACAGTGTGGTGTCCATGATACTAATTGGTGTCTTCCCATAATTTAAATACTAAAAGAATTATTACAGGGAAGTGTAAATCGAAGAGCTCTCAGCAGTCTAAAATTAACATTCATATGATGTATTTAGCAAGAAGAAGCTCTAACTTGACTCCAGACAAGAGACTTAATAATCTCTCTTTTTCAGTGGAAATTGGCTTTTTATGGATAATGTAGTTTGACTATCTAGAATTTTATCTGTTCTGAAGGTCTTGCTGACTGGTCCAATTTGCAGCATTTCCCCTGAACACTAGAGGACAAATCCTGTCCTTCATTCAAATGGCATTTAGTGACTGTCCTTAAAAATTTCCCTTTGAAAACTTAGACTGTTGATCACTGAATAGTCAGTTGCCTCATGGCCTCTCTTTTAGTTTTTTCCATGTTCTCTTCAGGAAGAAATAAAAGTCTATGCAGTTACTTTTTCCTTTTAAAATTATATGTACATGTATTTATATTTCATCCATATTTATACTAAATATGTATTATCATATTAATTGCTACCTTCAGTCTTGCAGCTGCCCACCCTCTTTAACCTCACTGTCTGGGTTCTACTCCACAAGAAACAATTGTGTGCTTTCTTGCTCTTATTTCATAGTGTTTTCCATCTTGAAGCTCCTAGCATGGCTCAAGTTCCTTTTGCAGTGAGCTCTATGGGTATCTCCAGACTGCTGAGGAAAAGCCAGGAACATCTCCAAAGGCATCAAAAACATGTTGAGCTTTGGGCACTTTTCCCCTTTTGCCTTTCACTTTTTGTATTATTATTTTTTTTATCAGATAACTATCCTGTAAAGCATAAATACGTTGGAAAAGTTCTCTGGTATTCAGAAAGCATATTGCAGAAATCATAAACAGGGCTTCAGCTGGTCAGATATATTATTTGCTTTCATATTTGTGGTTTTCTATTCAAAGAATTAGGAATGTCTCAATTACCATGATGAAAGTTAAAACTCTATTTTGTTGTATACCAACAGAATCACTTAATTCTCTTTTCTAAATTTTCCTGGCTGATGTTAACAAGATAATCTAATGTGTTTGTTCTGTGGCTTTACACTCCAGAAAAGCTAAAGCTCTTTGAAGCTAATTTGTTAAGAAAAATTGAAGTAAGAAAATAAAGCTATATGGACCTCATCCTAGAGACATTACATTAAGATGATACATGAAGTATAAAATATTTCTTGGTAAAAAGCCCAGTTATTGCTATCCAAATTTTTTCTTTGATGCAATCTTACCCCTTGCCCCAGGAAAGAGCATGTCTCTAAAACTTAACTTGGAGCCCAATCCATTAGTGAATTCTACCATGTTGTTGTGGGTGTCTTTTAACCATATTCATGATTAGATGTAGTGTGAAAACATAGTCATTATAAGAATATCTTTTTCATGCCTTCCCACATCTTAGCACTTAGCAGTGATTTCATTTACCTGTGCACTGTGGCGTAACTAGTCTTGTATGTAATCCTAGTTATACCACACACATCCTGTATACTTTAGCAGCTAGGAAAAGCTCACCAAGGGCAAGATTTCTATTCCTAGATGATCACCCACAATCATTTTAATACCATGCAATTGTTGTATCTGGAGTTTACAAAAGTAAACAGAAGGACACTGCCATGAATCCTGATGAACACGATGCCCTTAGTCCCATGATTTAATTTCAGGTAGTCCTGTGAGGAGCAGAGAGTCTGACTCAATAATCCTCATGGTTCCCTTTTAGCCTGAGATATCCTGTGACTATGAGTGTATTCAATTGAGTCCCACTATGAGCTTAAAACTCATTCACTGAGGACAGAATAGTAGCACAAGTCTTCGTCTATGTGTCCTTGCAGAGCTTTTAAAAGCCCTGACACACTAAAGTTTAGGAATAATATTTGTGGCGTCACGTACCTCAAATAGTTTTACCACAAAGGTGTCAACCTTTAGTATCTTTTTGAACTTCTTAGACTGCATTAGACAGTAAATGCCTCAGGAAAACAGCTTCTCTTTTTTATTATTACCTTATTTTTTAGTACAGAGGGATAGTTCTGTCTTGGTCTGGCCACAAAATACTGTGATGCTGGGCCTTATTTATTCTATTTTTTATTCTCCATAGCAGACTTTGTCTCTTATTGTTTATTTATGCAATATCTATTGTAATGGTCCTAGTCAGCGTTGAAGACCCTTAATACTACTCCAGTACAAACACAGAAAGTCACCATATACATAAATTTACATTACCAAGGTCATCTCTCATTCTTAACTTTGGTCGCTTCTAGAAGTTCAGAAGAAATGTGTGTGAGAATATGGAGACTTTTAGGTAGTTTGTGAAAGGTAAAAATGTATTGCTGTTAGGGCAAGTATCTTTCTCCTGAAATGAAAGAAAAGATCAACAGAATAGACTTGCTATCATCAAAGTACCTGAAAGTCAAGCTAAGGGTGTCTCTGGCTCTTAGGGTCGTTCACTGTATTGTCCTTTTTCCTGCATCTTTGTTAAATAGGAATGCTGCCATATATCACTGGAAAGGGCAACTGCCACTGAGGCAGAATAGCAGAGCTGGATGGTTCTGTGTAGTGAATGGCTAATCCTGTTTCTAAGCCAAAATCCTGTTTATAAGATGTATTCTGCAGCTCTGCACACCGCAGATTGTGTTGGCAGCTGGGTTAATGGAAGGCCGCCTTGGGCCTGGAAGAGAGTAAGTTGTGCCTTTTTGTCTTGGGAATGCATTTAGAGCTCTTGTCTGCCGCACATGTTGGCAAAATGTTAACCTGTCTTTTGTCTCAAGGTGTGATGCGCCAGAAAATAGTATAAAATACCGTGAATTACAACAATTGAAGGAAGCATCTATTACAATGGTCTGAATTTTTTTTTGTAGAAAAAGGGATTTTTTTTAAACTGGTAATTTCTGAGGTAATAAAATGTTAGATTTGTACACATACTTTGAATTTATGGACCTCAAGTAACTTGCTGGTGATTGTATCAGTGAATAAAACAAATGCATGCATGCGCTGCCAGGACTGCAGTGTTATTTCTCAAATTCCATATTTATAATTGTTAATAAAATATCAGGTTGTTGTGGGATTGTTTTCTGTTTGATTAATCTATCAGAATCTGATTATTCAATTTAAGCTAGTTGCCTATATCAATGAAATATTACACAGCCTGTAAGAACACATGAGGCTTATTGCAGAGGAAATGCAGCAAGAGTCAGAATTTACCTTTCTGTGAGTACTGTTGGGGAGAAAGATCAAATCCTTTCCAGAGCTTCTGTGCAGAGCAGAATCATTGCTAGGTTTGTTTACTTGGCAGTAATTGTAGACATATTAAATTCCCCTTCAGGTTTATTCAGGGTGAGGCACGCAGAAACAAATGTGCCCCTTCTTGTTGAAGAGCGTTAAGTCAGAAATTCGGTACATATTAACAAGGTAACTATGAAAACAAATGTGGATGGGCTCTTTGTGTACCTTCCAGGCAGGGAGGATGGAAGTCAGCCATTTACACTGAGGAGCTGGTTTGGGCAGGGGGAAGTCACCTTCTGCTTTAAAATACACTTTAGGTCAGGCTTCTGCTCAATAGAGCTGCATTTGGTTTATTTCTGAGCTGTCACTACTGCAGAAAAGGACCGGTTCAAGGGGTGTTCTGTGAGAAGATAACTGTAATTGGCAATCCATTTCTTCATTTCCATGCTATAGCCAGCCTTGATGAATTAATCACAATCAAATACAGGCTGTGGGAAGGGGGTGACCCACGAAGCACAGAAGAAAAATGAGGCCCTGTGCTGGCATGACAGACTAATCCTTCAATTCACCCATTTGACTGAATGAGGGGACTTGTTGGTGTGCTTGTCACCAGTACCGCCCATAAACAAACTGTTCACTCTCAGTCAGACGGTTTGGTGGATGTGATAAAGGTTATTGAGAGCATCCCAACACCTCATCCATCACTGATATGGGACAGGGAGCTCCTGGATTAGTCCTGAGGAGGAAAAGTCACAGTGGCTTACAAGATCCTGCCTTGAAGAGAGAACAACCTAAACTGTGTTTGTGGAGTGATTTTCTGTCTTATCACATGGGAACCAAAATGACTCCTTGGTTTAGCTGGATGTGTTATGGCTACTGCAAAAAACAGCAAAAACTTGGGGTTGAAGTTTAGATTATATTAGGGTCCCTTCCAACACAAGCCATTCTATGATTCTGTTATTATTGCTGGCAGGTCTGAGCAGCTATAGCTTCACACAGACTCTGATTTTGTTCCAGGGAACAGGAGGTAAGCTGGTTCCAGATGGAAAGGAAAACAATGGCAGCCTAAAGAAAATTATTTACTCTGACAGTTATGTGGAGAACTTGAGAACTTTTGGTAGATGTTTGCTTAACTTTCTTCTTTCTTCTTATTTATTTTTTGGAATTGTGCAGCAGCTGTGTGGCTTCTAGGGTTATATTAGGAATATGGGACTCTTTTAACTGGCCTACTCATAGCAGTGTTCTTCAGTTAATAATGTTCTTTATTCTATCTATGGCTATGGTTTTAGGTTTTCATCTGGTAACTAAAATGGAAGCAGCTACGTTCATGCTGGAGCACACTGGTTTCAGAGAAGCTATGGTGATTTGCGCTAGCTGTGAAATACTCCATTGCACTGAGAGGAATAAATGTGGTTTTTTGTAATTGACCCTATTCACTTTGAATAACTGCATTAAGCTCAGCAGAGGCGAAATCTTGTCTAAAGTATGGTACCTTTTTAAAAATATTTGATTTGGGCAGGGAAGACTTCATCTTACTTTTTCTTTAAAGAGTATCTAGCCCCTTGAAAAGGACATTACTTTAAAGTCCGATTTGTAAATTATTTGTGTATCTCTTTTATTCCTGTCAGTATATTACTTGTATGTAACAGAATGAAAGTACTTGCTTTCCTATATATTACTAGATTATAATCTGTATGTATTATTTTCCAATTTAGTTTTGGACAATGCAGCATATCTTTTTTTTTTTCCCCTTCTCTCTGTGATGTTTGAAAGAACCCTTTAACAGAAATACTGTATAATACTATTTAAAGGGTAATAATTTATTGTATGTGATGCTGTGGCACTTTTTGCCCCCTTCTGTTTCATTTCTCTCTGGAATATGAACACTAAACCTTCGTTTTCAGGGAGTATCCCATATAGAAAATATAATCATTCCTCACACATTGTGACTTGTTTCTGTTACAAACCAAATTTTGGGTTGCTTAGTCCAGTTGAGTAGCACTTCCAGGTCACTCACTGAGGAAGGTGCTATTCAATGTGAATAATTTTTTGCCATTTCTGCATGGGGAAGACCTGGTTCAAAAACCCCTGAGCTAAATAAGAGCCAATATAAATATCAGCAGATTGTTCTAGCTACCAGCCAGTACTGTATTTTCTGTATCCATTTTCTTGTTTCTCAGTTTTCATGAACAAAAACATATTTCTAAATTACAAAAGATGCCGTGTGAAGTGTTTGGCGTTTTGATGAGAAAAATACAGAATAGGAATATCTAGAAGTTACAATTAAGAAAAACAAGTGCATCCTCAGGATGGGAGTAAATCGACTGTTCAAGCGTTGACCGGAGTGTGGTGCGTAGTTTCAGCTTTATGTACCAGCTCATTATCCAATGTTGGAAAAATGGAGTATCAGTTTTATGCAGAATGCTTATCACCGTAAATTGCCCAGTGTAGGCTGTGAGCTGCAGACGGTGCAATCATAATAGCTTCCGAACCGATGCAGTTTTATGGATTCAGAACATTAATCATTCTCTTATGCCCTTAATTACCATTAGGTAGTTACACTTGTGTCTGTAATAGGTGCTAAACATTCTGCCACTGATAGGTTTTTAACCATTCTTTTGTTGTAACAGTAAACATGCTATAGCTGACTGTTAGGAGGCCAGAACATATTTTTTAGCCTAGTGCCATTAGGAACATGTCCAATGACATTTTGAGCTGTATTTGCTGGTTGGTTGTAGCCTTCTGGGTTTGGTTTTCAGGGTGGTTTTTTTTCTCCTGTCTTTAGGAATGAGAGTAAAGAACAATTCTGTTGCTAAGCTGGCACTGCTTAATTAAGAGATAATGGTTCTTTCCCTTTTGGCCTAGTTTACAAAGTGAGAAAGGAAGGAAAAGCTGATATATTTTTCACAGTACTAAAAACAATATAGAAGAAACAAGTGATGCTATTTACGTGCTGGCCATGCCAGTCAGTGCTCTAGAAATCTTTTGTTGTATTTTGCTACCAACATTATGAGTTACAATTTACTAGTTTTCAGTAAAGCAATCAATCACTGATATATAGTAGGCCCTTCCGAAAAAAAGATGTGAGATTCAAAGCTCCCTTCTAATCAAAGCTGCTAGCCGTGATTCAGAAAATGAGAATGCATATTGGCAGTGCTTCTGTGTTATTCCTAATGAGGATTTCATGTTATGGAACCTTATACCCATCTCTCAATTGTGTAGCTTGGTGTAGCTGACACCATTTTATTGACTATAGGTAATCAGAAGCAGTGACTGTAGTTACCCTGATTGGGTACCCTCTTGGCTGGCCAAGAGTTAGAGAATATCCAACTGACAAATGTGAGTGTAACTCCCCACATATATTTCTCAGTTGATATTTTCCAAAATTGTGCACAAGTGATGTGGGAATATGTAACTACTCTGTCCTTGTATTTCTTTAATAATGCCAGCATGTTCAAAATTGTCTTACTAAGGGCAGTCAGTGATGTTCTGGCTGTGGAATTTGAGGCATTTGATTGCAAAGAGTTAGCTTCCAAATACTTTCTTAACTTGTTTCATGTTTTCAAGGTTCTCTTTCCTAGTTGTTGACCTTCTTCTGAGTTTCCCATGTTGATTGCATGGCATTTATGCTGACCTTAACTAAGCTTTTCTTTTTCTGAGTATTTTCTGAAAAGGAATAAATAGAAACATTTCTCCATCAGCACTAATGCCAATAAAACATAGGTTTGAAGTTCATAAACATATATTAAGTTTAAATTACATATGATTTCAAGAAATTATCTACTTTTAAAAAATTGCATCTGATAACAAATTGCGTTTGCTAACCAAGACCAATTTTCACAAATTACTGAAGTTCCATGGTATCAAAGCTTTCTGCTAGGCAGAGGTCACCTTGATATTTGTACTGAATACATTTCAGCCTTGGCTCCACATTTTATCATTCTTGATGTCTTAAATTTTCCCTTACCTCCACAGTTTTTTTTAATCTACTTATTTTTATTATTTGTTTTTATGACTTACTGTCAACATATTTCATTGATTTTCTACTTACTAAACAAAATGGTTCTGCCTGAATTTCTTGTGTAGCCTTAATTTTGTAACTTTTAATGTATGATCCATGCTATTTAGGTTACTCTGTATTTATTGCTTGTTTTTGTCACTGCCTACTAAACACATTAATGTCTGTGGATCTCTAAATTGTAAGGCTTCTCTCTTCCTCAAAAGTGTCAGGACTGATGATGAAACTCTCATTCTCTTCCTTCACAACAAATCTAAATATCCACATAGTTAACACTAGAACATAATTGTGGGCTTCAATCCAATCCTGGATTATCTGTCTATAATGTTCAGCGCTTAAGACAGTATCATCACCTTAGCACACGTTAGATGCAGTTATTTAAAAGACATTTTGTTTTATCAAAAACCACCAAAACTACCACCATCAAACACCCAGACAATCCTATCTAAGCACTGTTTGGCTGCTCCAGTTCCACCTGCTGTGAGGATGCTCAGCCCACAGCTGCCCCAAGACTCATGGTCTCCTCAGGTCTGTCAGTCCGCCTCCTAGCCAAACCATTTCAATCCCAAAAAGCATTGCTTGGTGAAAAACCACCTAGACTGAAGCTGTTGAATCCAATCCAACCCACTGATTTGGCCCAAAGCAAAGGCTGTCCACACAAATTTTTCATCCAGCGGGTCTGAGCATGGAGTAACTCCTGGGGGACAAGGAAGTGGCAGTAGCACCTTCATTTGTTAAAACTGGATTTAGAAGGTAATGTTTTTCCATACTCAGAACTTGCTTTGTTCAAATTGATTTGTGGGCTTTTTTATTTGTTTACTGGATTTTCAAAAGTACTTCAATCCTTTAGAAGCATCGATTCTTTTTGGTGTGTTTCTGGTGGTATTATCCCATGCAGAACAGGAGAAAGATAGATGTGGAATCTGATGGGAAGTCATAAGAAACAAGATTGATGTTAAAGTTTTAGCACAAGAAATGTCCCAGAAGCTCACACATTCATTGTTTCCTCCCTTGACTCTGTTATTGCACACTAGCTCTTTCAAATGTGTTCTAAGCAGTTTTTAAACTGTTTGCAAAAGTTTGTCTGACTGCTAACATTTTTTTTCTCCTTCCTGCTCTTTCAAGCTGTTTAGAGGGTTTTTTTCCAAATTCCTACTGGAGAGGGGGTGTCTTAATTTGACTTCAGTTCCCTTCTTTTGGTGTTTGCACGAACTCAGATAACCTGCAGCAATTAGTCTCCTGGTTTCTTCAAATCATAGAGGTTTAATTGTAATCTCCTATTTTCTAAGGAATACAAATCCTTCTTCTTTAACCTTTCTGAATTTTAGAGGTCCTTCTTTCATTTGGATGCCCACCACTTTATTCCTGTATTCCTAGAATACTTTTAAGTTAAATACTGGGTGCTGGTTATGTGGTGGTTTCAACATAGCTAGATTAGTATCTATTACAGTGCTAGTATAATTTATTTTTACTTAAATTGTTTATATAGCAACTGCACATTTCCTTTTTGTAATATTTTTAAATAATAATCTTCAGACTTTCAGTGGCATAACACCACAAACTTTGAGTATGTTATTCTTTTTCTGTCTCCTGGTAGTTACTGTAAATTCAGCAGGTTTTATTTGTATCAGCACCAACCTGCATAAGATTATTTTGCAAAGTTCATATATAAATATGTATAATTCATATAAACATAGGTATTGATCTCATTGGGTTTGACTCATCAGAACTGTGAGTTTTCCTGCTTTGCTGTGGGGGTCCTTTCTTTAGCAATTAATCTCTAAAACACAATCATGGGTTTTTTGTAGAATGATAGTCTCTTAGTTTTGTAAATCTAACTGGAAATGTCTAACTAGAATTGGTGTGTGTATCCCCAAGTACCTTATATTGATCTCACCAGCACAAGTGCTCTCATGCCTTAATTTTCCATTTCCTTCCTTTCTTATGGTTTTTCTGCATGTAATTGGGACTTCTTTTTGTAGGCTTTCAAGTTGTGTGTTTTGGTGGAAAAAAAAAAAAAGTAGAATAGGTAGAATATTTTATGGAAAAGGAATCTGTGGTTGTGTGGTGGCTTGATGTTGGCTGCCAGATGCCCACCTGGCCACTTGATTACTTCTCCTCCTCCTCAGCAGGACAGGGGCAAAAACAAGATGAAAAAATTTGTGCACCGAGATGAAGACAGGGAGGTGATTTGCCAAGTACCATAATGGGCAAAACATTCCTGACTTGGGGAAAATTAATTTAATGTATTGTCACTTAAAATAGATTTACCTAGTGAGAGGCAAAGGTTTCCCCTGAACCCCATCTTTCCCAGGCTCACCATCACCCCCTCACTCCCAAATCTTCTCCCTCTCTGCAAGAGGAGCTTGCAGAGCTGTTTTGTCACATTTTTTCCCCCCTCACTCCCAGGTACTGTTTTGCCCTTTCTAGATTTTGACCCTACATTCATTCATACATACAACTTTCCCTCCTTTGTGCAGTTTTGGGGATTTTTTTTACTGATTTATGTTTCCAGAGATGTGAGGAAGACTGAGCTGTGGAGGCTGGTGTCTGCATACCAATAATTCACTGAAATAATCCCAACCCAACTCAATATTGCAGTGGTATTTTTAACAACCTGGAGATGTGCAGCTGTCATGATAAAGTGAACTATCTTGAGTGTAATTGTGCATATAGTGAGGATGCTTTGATAAATTTAATAGAAATCACATTGGCTAAAGCTGTTCCCTAAGCTTGATTCTAAGGCTTACATTATTTTTGATTATGTAACAAACTCTATTGAATTGACACAACTTCTTTTTATGTATCCCCCAATTAAAAATCTTCTATTTTCCCTCGTTTGCCTCATTGCTTGACAATCAATGAGGTTTCTCCATGCAATGCATTTAATGCTTTTCCATATCCCTTCTGCTAAGCTTCCTGGGATGTCATGTTTCCAAGAGGATTAGTTGTGTTTGACTATGGCATGGGCCTACCTTGAAAGGGTGGTTTTCCCCAGGCGTAGTGTGGGTCATCTTATGCCAACCATACACATAACCTAAATTTAATAAAATGCTGGAACAAACAACCCCTTTACTGCCACATGGCCCCATTTACAAGGAAATTGAGGTGGGAGGTCACTTTTCACTTTAAGACTAGTTTGGAGATGCCTGGGTTTTAAAGTGGAGGTCTTTAAATCTGTTGTCTGACAGGTGGTAAGAAATTTACATTTAAATTGTCCAGATCAGCTTCTTATTTGTACTGCATTGTTGGACAAAAGAGATTTCTTAGTCTTTCAAATCCTTTGCTGCTCGATCTGACCAATCATAGCATCAGTTCCTTTATTTCAAATCTGGACATTTCTTCTGACTACAGTAATTGTCATTTGCTCTGTCATTGCTTTTTCCCCGGACTCAGTTTGAATATTGTTCAAAATTACTTGCAAAACATGTGTGCTTGGGCTTTTGGTTTCCCTCTGAAGAGTGGCATCTTACAAAATTAAATAATTTTACTTTAAGGCTGGATTTGCCACTGTTGGTCTAACCAGAAATGCTGACATTTGTTAAACCTTTCTGAACACTAGGAAATCCCATTCCTTGCTAAAGCAGAACATGTTTGCTCATATAATGATTTAAAAATAAACTTTAACAACCCCAACAATACACTGACAACTTACCAGAATACATGTTGAAAATGCTATTTAAAACAAGTGTCAATAAGACCTAAAGTTCATATCAAGACTAAATTGGATTTGTGTTTCTGGAATTGGAAGTGCCATTAACTGGCTGTTTAATTTCCTTTTTGATTGAAGAATGCAAGACTCAATAAATGCATAAATGTGAGTAAAATGGAAATTAGAGATGTTAGGAGAAATCGTATTTTTAACAAATACTCGTTTGACAATTAATGCTGTGATCTTTTGAAACACTGAAGAATCTGATGAGATCTAGGTTATTTTGTTGATCAACTACCAGTATTGGGCTTAAAAAGCAACTGCTTCTTGGGGGGGATTGTTAGTCAAAAGTGCGGCAGTGAGGGTGTTCCAAGAGATAAGGATTTTTTTATATTTTACCCATTAATGGTTTTTTTATACCCTTTAACATTTGACGTCTTGCTAAGAGCATCAGAAGTGTGTAATGCACTGTTGTAACCAGTTTTGTAACCTAAGGCAGGTTTGCTGAAATCAGAGTTTTAAATTTCAATTTTTCCTTACTCTGGCTTTAATCCAGTTTTTCCCTTTATTCCAATCCTTAGAAATCTTTCTAATAACATTTCATCTGTTGTGTATATTGCTGTAATCTCAGAACATGCAAAAAGGTTTTTTGGTGCAGCATTGGGAGGAAGGTTGAAGAGGTGCTTGCTGGTGGATTCCATGTAGTTTTTCTTGACAAAGTTGTAGCTGCAGTACATCCTGAAATGAAGATAAATAGAGTAGATTGGCTGGTTGCTGATACATACAGGAGCATAAAATCAAATAAGGCACATTGTGACCCTTGCCGGACAAAAAGAAGGATATGTGGCGCTGACCTCTTGCCAGGCAAATGACTACTACAGAAATGAAGCAGCATCTGAGCAAGGGGAAAAAATGCTTCCTCTTAAAAAATTAGTGCATAAAATTGTTGAGATAGTGCAATGATGCATCAAGTCCAACAACCTACACAAGCACTTGTTTTAGCAGTGTACATGTCGTGTGTGTTCAGGTAGCATGAAGTGCCTTTCTGCACAGCGAAGAACAAGCCATTAAGCATCAAATTTAGAGTGCACACCCTCTCTGTTCCTCCCATGTGTACTGGCATTTTTGAACTCCAGATTGGATGGAAATACTTTACTTTTGAGCTGTTGTAGATTTCCTGAATACAATAGCTGCTGGTGTGACCCTTTAGTATGGTTTACTGCTGCCTGAGGCAAGAATGGAAAAAAATCCACAATGTGAATAATAAAGACAAACCAAGAATCAATAATGTATTTGTTAAAAAGACTAAACTAAGTAGATTAAATGTTCCAGACATAGTATCTTGCTTTTTCACCTAACCTGCCCTATAACTTTCTTCCGCATATGTCTTTTGGGAAAAAAGATAAAAGAACATCTTTATTTCCTATTTTTTTCCTTCCATCACAAGGAGTAAGTATATATTGTTTCAGCTGATTATGTGCTCTTAGGAAATCTTTGATTTCCCTTGGACAGGAGATAAGAACAGTGCTTCAGTAGAAATAATGTCAGATAGTTTTGTTTGTTCTTGTAGGTGGATGGCCTTCCCCAAATACTCTTGGTTTTAGATAATCCAGCTAGGTCTTTGGGTTGCATCTGTTAGAGCAATTGAACATGGTGGAAGTGATTTAAAGGCTAGAGCTGGCCTGGCAACACTGTCTGTGTTCTTTATGCGATTTTGTATTTTTTTCACTATTCCTTATGTATGTTTGATTCCTCTGAAGTTTCTCAGACTTTCTATGCTGCCATCTCCCTTCATTTTGCAGTGGTGGCTCATGTCCATTACATACATGTGTTTCCCCGAGTTCTTGTAACTCCTGTCATGGTGTGCTGCCTATTCGAGTCAAAGTACTGAGAGCTCCAGCAAAGCCAGCAGCCCTGATACTGTCTCACACATTCAGCCCTTCTCCCCAAAATCCTACTCCCTGTCTTGCATCAAGAGATTCCATGCTCCCTCCCTCTCCTCCTCTTCCTCCACATCTGCTGCCCTTCTGTGCATTCTCCTGGCTCCCGCTGTCGGCACAAAGGTCCTGCCAGCAAGAAAAGCGAGCCTCTCGTGGCAATTCCTACCCCTCCTCCCCCCTGCCCAGTCTGTAGTGGCAGATGTATCAGTAGACATCAGGGACTCAGTAAGGAGTGGCACATCAAGAATATCTCCACTTCAGATGAGCCTTCAATTAGAGCCTTAAATCAATAGCAAAATGCCATGAGGAACAGGGCTTGGCAAGGTACAGAATCATTACTTTGTTCCCACTGCTAAACAGATCATCCCTTGGTGCTTAGAGACAGTGTGTGTCACGGAGGGCCTGGGATAGTGTCAGCGGAGGTTAAGGAGGTTATCACTACCCTGGACCACACTTTTCAAGAGAAAGTAACAGTTTCAAGTGGAATTCAGAGCGTGTGGGGGTTGGTTTGGTTGGGTTTTATCTCCTGTGGCATTAGCAAGACACTTTAGGAAGGTAAGATTGATTCCTTACACTTTGCTTCACTTGAGAACAACAAGGCATTTTTATTTAAATCAGTGGGTAGAATAAATATTTAACCTTATTGGAATTGTAGCTACACTGAAGCCAATATCCCATTGCTGTGCAATTCAGTGTATGATGGGAGATTTCACAGCTGACTAGTGCTTTACACTTTGTTTCAAATTACTTTGGCTGTATTATGTTGCCACCCTAAAACCCAACTTGCTTGCTATATATGGCTAAATAGAAGATTAAATACTCTGTATTAGGAAGCTCATGTACACTTTGAAACCTCTTTCAATTAACATTTCTTTGTACAATGCTTGTTTCTGGAATACCAATTCTGGATAAGGTGTAAAGTGTGTTTAAAGGAGAATTATGTGCTTGAGCTCAGGAACGGCTGCATACATGTGTTTAAACAGCTGTGTAATTTACACAGACATTGCATATACACTCTCATAGGTAGATTTTATAATTGCAAAACTACCTGTGTGAGTATATCTTCCACTTGCATTTGCATTGTGTATGCTTTCTCTTACCATAGGAGAATGCTAATGGCCAGAGCAGTGAGATCTTTTTCTTTTCAGTGTTGCGCTGATGTCTTTCTGATCTTTCCCCTACAATGCTCAGCTTGAAGCCTTATTGTTCTACTTGGGCATTAGAAATTCCCTGACAGACAGAAAAGCTCCATCACACAGCACAGCTACAAAGCAGTTTTGCTTCCCAGAGTCTCCAAGTATTGCTTTCTATGTTTTTTTTACAAGACTACTAGAGAATCCATTTTTCCATGATGTGATCCCCCTGCAAGCATAGACTATTTACAAATTTACAAATGCTGGAAAAATGAACCCAAAACCTTGACTTCTAATAAAAAAAAATCTACTGACTACTGCAGAAAAGTGAAATTCTTACACACATGCAGCTCTCCTTCAGAACAGCATTATGATACTTCCTGCAGCAAGGTACTCGTAGCAGAGCTCTGTTCCTCCTCAGTAGTCCAAGTGTAAATGCATTTTCACTAAAACTTCTTCCCCCCTCCAATGCTAATAAATATCAAACAAGTCAGTAAACTTGAAATCTAGTTTTTCTTCAGTGGAATCTTGAGACTTACTGGTGCAAGCCTGTGCGCACATGACCTACATAATTACAGTGTATGTCTCTGTTCAGCTGACACTTTTAACACAGTTATATGGCAGGTATTTTTCCAATTATATCAACATGGCAGTGTGAAGTGAAACATGGTGTGATACTGTGTGTTTCGGAGAAAACAGCAGTGACCTTGTTTGTCTTGCATCTTAGCCACCTTTTGGCAACCAACTTCTTTCAGCCACAGCCTTAAGCTGAGCCCAGACACACAGTAGAAAAGCACCTGAGTTCTAGATGGTGCAGGTGAGTTGATGTGCTGATCAGGCAAGAGGCCCCTGTCAGACAGCACACACTGGGCACCTTTTCTGACAAGCCAAGGCTGAGCAAGCCCTGTTACCAAGAAAGTCCATATATCTTGGACTGCAACTTGTCTTGATTTCGCTGGCTTGGTTGAGTTTCATCATGTTCCCTGGTGCCAGCATTGACCCTGACTGACTCAACCAAGGATCCCTGTCTTACCCAACGCATTTCAGTGGCTGAAGAAAGGCCCTCCCTTATTTCAATTCTCTACCAGCTACGTGTCACTGTATCAAAGAAGTTCTTTTGAGATTCTTTATTAACCACCTTCCACTAGCTGTGTCTGTCATGCCAGTTGAATGCAAGTGGAAATCATTCTTCAGGAACTGCATGTGTTTTTCTGTTGCTGCTGAATTTTTTCACTCAAGGAAAATGTAAAGGTGTGTACCTTTCTTGGGGGGAATTGAGAAGCATATAACAATTTCTTCAGAATAATGTTTTGTTTATGCATTTTGAAAATTGCTTATTTCCCCTTCTTGTTTTACATGAATGATAATTACTGTAGCAGAGTCCATGAAGGATACAGTGAATTGGAGCAACTTTGTTTCTCAGGGTAACAGAAAGGTTACTGGCTTTTCACAGTACTTAATTTCACTGTCTGTCTTAGAGTTACTTTTTGAGTGGACAGCAAATAAGGTTTTCTTTGGCTGAATGAGTTCAATAAGGCAAGGTAGGTTATTTAGGAGAAGATTCATGGCTCTTCTGTTTAGTCTTCAACGTAGCTGATCCAAATGAGGGTATTTTCTTTCCAGGTTATGAGTGTCCACAAAAATGAACAAGGTAGGAACTTAGCTTGTTTGTCCAATCACTATGTGACAATGGTTATTAAAAAAAAAAAAAAAAGAAGAGAGTGAGAGAAAAAAGCAAAAAGCTCAAGAATAGCAACACAATAAGCTTTTTGGTAGAATACTATCATCTCTGCTTCCAAACAGAACGGATTTACCATGGTAATGGGAAACAACCTAGCATGAGTGAATTCATTTTGACTACTGAAATACATCTTTGACAAGATGATTATATGGGATCAGTTGCAAGATTACGCTGCTTATTTCACAGCTGAAGGACAAGTGGATGTATTGAGTTAACCCTACCTCAGGCATGCTGGGCTGTGCATCTCATTTGTTCTCTTTTATTGTCATAAGCACTATCATCTGTGTTGTCAATAGCTGGCCTTAACCCACGTGGCCATAATGAAGCGCAGTTATTTACGTGTCTGTTGTGATTCAGAAGGTATTTATAGTACCAATACTGGGTTTCAGAACAGGTATGGAATAAATGCTTGGTACCTTTTTTCTCTTCTTTCCCTCCTCTTCTTTCCCATTCTTCTTTGCTTTAAAACATCTTTATATTCCATGCCATCTGGTGCTGATGATTCCCACACAGCAAGTTCTTGATGCATGGTGGAGATACCCTGTCATACTGACTGCAGAGATGGCCTTCAATACAGTCCCACAGTTTAAAAATGTGACAAGCTACTATTTGAAGAGCACCATTTATATATCTATAAACATATTGACAAATTTATAAACTTAAAACATGGAAGTTTTTCCATTTTAACAGTCTTGTTGATTAAGCCGTGGGACTCAGGGTTGATTTTAGCACACAGGAACAGTCTGCAAACTGTTACATCTTGATATATGCACAAATATGCCAGTGTAGATATTTTTCTGAGAAAATATGAAAACACATAATGATTATTTGTGTGGATGTGCATTTGGTTCCTTTCATGATTTGCTTCAAAATGAAACCATTAAAACTGGCAAATAAGAATATTAAGCCTGTGACAAGCCTTTTAGAATCCATAGAGAAGGGAACATGTTTTAAATGAATAAAAACCTGCCTAGCACTTACGCTGTGCTACCAAATAAAAAGATACAGACCTTTTTTTACCAGGATGAGTTCATTTACAGAAAACATTAGGCATCTCAGTTAAACTGACAAATTATATCACTTATCCCTACAGCTATTGAAGTGATTTTCTGGATTGACATTTGCTTGTTAGTATTATAGCCCTCCCATTATAATCTGTTATCTTAATCCTCAGATAGATCATATTAAAGTTTGATTGCTTAATACCTGTGTTTTGTTAATGGGCTTTTCATGGAGAAGAGGCATTACCTGAATGTAAGTTAGACATTTCTAGTAAGATTGGATTAACCACAGTAGAAGAGGCAGATAAACCTACCAGCATCTCCACATAGTTTGGGAGTCCCTGAAATAGATTTCTGTTAGTTTTGTGTCACAAAATCCTTGTTGCACTGTCATGCTTTGAAGAACATTGTGCAGAGCCAGGAGTTGGACTCTACGATCCTTGTGGGTACGTTTCAAATCAGAATAGTCTATGATTCTATAAACTACTGGTGTACATTTTTCTGATACTGCACAGATAAGTTAGGCAAAGAGTAACAGACATTCACATTTGAGTGAATGTTTCTCCACTGAATCCCCCAAGGACAAAATACTGAGCATTTACAAAAGGGTGTCTAACAACAGGGAATTCATTGCATATTTTCTCTACATTGATGAAACAGGGGGACTTATGTTCTTACCATTTATGTTCCAGGGAATAAATACAAAACGTAATGGGAATGTCAGTGTGTATCTCTAGTTACTATCTTAGTTCTCCTCCACACTCTTCTCCCCTAAAACAGCACATTTATTTCATATCAGATGCTTCAGAATAATTCTGCCATATCTTATCATGCCTCTGCAGGAAAATTATGGCCGTGATGACTGCAAGGATTCACACAGCCTAGAGCTTGCTTTGCCAGCCATTTCGCAGGTCAGGGTTACAATTTCCAGGAATAAGTTGGTAAAGCCCTAGAAAGAGTTGCAGAAGCTCATAAGTTTGAAGACCTCTCAAAGCTTTCCTAGGCTGTCACTGTGGGTAGTATCTGTGCAAAGACATACCAAAAGCAGTAGAGTTCAGATGAGGTGTACTTTATGTGGTGGTAGCAGCGTGCACACCCTTGTTCCTACTGACTTAGCAGGCTTGCACCGTCTGTGCCATCAGCTGTGATGATGAAAGCTGTGCTGTAAAGGACAGCTCCTGAACTCAGAGGGGCACCAGAGGAGTGGCTGCTCGCATCCAGTATTTTGCTGTACTTGAGAAGTTGGGATCCTGGTAATGGATGGTGAGATGTGATCAGTTGGCACTGCAAAATGCAGATGGTGGCAGTAAAATTCTCATTTGCTGAATCAGGTCTTCAGGAACCAGACACAGCCTGCGCTGTTTTTGTGGATTAGCTGGGTATGTTGCCAAGGTGTTCACTGTGGAGGATGTAGAAAGCTCAGTCCAAGCTAGATACCTGTGTCTGTGGGTAGGTACACTTCACAACACACCTGTCCATGACATACCACCTGCCAACCCTCTCTTTTTCTCCAGGCAGAAACACCCAGTGAAGTCCTGTACCTCATGGCCAATGTGTGCTTTTATGTGCCCTTGTCCTTTTCAGTATGCTGGAGGAGCACTCACTGCAGTAACATGGCCCAGTGTCACTCATTACTTTACCTGTTTTATCTTTTGTGAAATTGAGCCTTTAGCCAGAATTGCCTGAGCTGCTGCTCCAGCAGTCAGTTAACTCTGAGGCTCCTCAAGCTCATTTCTCTCAAGTAATTTGATTCCCACGTGCTTCCTGAGATTGCTTTCTCGCTGAAAGTGGGAAAGGGGGGATGGGGGTGCAGATGGGAGCAGACCAGAACTGTTATGGCAGGCCAAATGTAGGTTAGAGATAAAACAACGCAAAAGCATGTTTTAAAAGATCCCATCTCGCTTTATCTTCCTTTAACCCAGTCCTATAAACAAAAATGTTTTTCTGTTTGAGAATCAGAGGCACAGGGGCTTTTGTGCTGGTGCAGGGTTTGCAACAGGAGGTTAATTCCATCCTGCTTCTGCATAAAGTCAGTAAGATAATCCTTTCCTTAAAATTACCAGATATGTGTGTAAAATGCTAATTAGATGATTCTTTTTGGGGGATAGCTAATCATAAAAGGCTCTGATGGATTTCAGCAGATTTTCTGAAATCATACACAGAATTCAAGGCTGTTTATTTATGTTGCTGAACTGTTTCCTTTGCATTGTGGTGACTGAGGAGTAATTGAACACCAGTTTTCTAGATAAGGTTCTATTTAAGACTGGTTAGTATGGCAGCAGTTTCTAAGTAGCATACAATTTATGGAGAGATTCTATACAATCCCCAATGCTTTATCACCGTTTTGGCCAACTACCCTGCTGCAAGAGAATGAAAAACAAGCCTGAAAAGTTAATCTTGCTGGAGGGAGAATTGTTCTGAAAATAAACCGTTCAGTGCATAAACAATAGTATATCAGTTGTCTGAAATACGCATTTGTCCCTCTGCATGGTGTTCATTTTATGTCCAGGCAGAGCTACCACACTCAGGGTATGGAATTTCTATGTGAAAAAGTCCCAGTTTGTTAGCTAGGATATTACTAATTTGAGCAGATGGTCTGCTTAGAGCTCTGTTATTTTATATTATGCAAATGAGGCTGTTGGAAGTCCCTGCTCTGGGTTTCATTAGTGGTCGTTAGTTGGTGTCATGAGACATATGCTTTGATGATATCAGCAGCATTATTAAATGTTATAAGAATATATTTTCCCAGCAGCAATAGAAGTATCCACAGTAACATTTGTAGGGTCTAAGCTAATTTTTTATCTTGGACTTGGTAAGTATGTTTTTAAAAATGTTAAAATATGCTTTATTGAGAAATGTATTCAAAGGAAGCACATGGTAAATGTTGGTATTATCCAAAATTGACTATTTTACTTGCTTTTCTTGATGAATGGTTGTCATCTGTCACTTCAAAACAGTACACATGCTGCTGGAGCAAATCTTTGCAGAGTCAATTTACAGGGAGTGATGTTTTGGGAATGTAATTCAGTGGAACGATTTTGGTTTGGTTTGGGTTTTTTTCTAATCTTGCATTGCACAAGTTCTGAAAAAGGCTTAAAGAAGATAAGTCAAAAAGCTAAAAATTTGTAATTTTTTTCAGTATCTGTGTTTCAGTTTATGGTGCAAGGGTGATGTATGATGTAAGAAAGGCTGTATCTACACAGCTGTATGCCAAATGTCATGACTCCTTCTAACCCTGTTGCTTGCTTGTCCACTGTGCCTGCAGCTCCACCTCTTCAAAGATTGTTCTATTAATCTAACCTACTGAGAGCGATTTATACTGCTTATGGGGTTTTATTTTTAAATCCTCACAGAAATGATTTGCTGCCCCCAAGTTAGGAATTTAAAGGAAAATTCAGTTAAGGTGACTAAGTAATGAAAGCATCCTTGGATTTGATAGGTAGAAACCATCAAAGCAAAAAGTCTGTATCCCTGGAAAGATTTTTTATATTGTTTAGTGCTGGGGGGAGTTACTATTGCTAATATAGCAGGCAACATAAGGCCTTAAGTTCATATGCTTATGCTTCATGAATTCTTTAATTTCCAAAGTTGTTTGTTATGATTTAGGTCATAAATTGAGAGATTTCCAACTCAAAACATTTCTCTCTTTATAAGGCCTATGGCATTGGGGTCATAGTGTGGTATAGTTTTGCTGACAGATGGATTAAAGAAAGAAAGCCTTAAGAAAGCCCTTATGCCTTAGGAAATGTCTGAATTTTTCTTGCTGCAATGAAATGTAAGCCTAGTGTTTGTTACTGTGATATATGTGTTGAATGGTTGCCTGCCTAGAATGATTCATGTAGAGGTTTCTATTGTTTCTTCTTTTCTTGAGCAGTGGACCTTTCTTAACTAGAGTCAAGTAAAGTAAAAAATCCAATAAAGCATTGTTGGGCCTATTTTCAATTTATTTAGCTGGGGAAAAATGTAACTGGTGTTACCTGAAATCTTTATACAAATCTGTGAAGAAGGGGTTGATCAAATGTAATTCCAAAATATTTTAAAGAATAGGAAGAAAAAAAGCCCAGATTTTTGTTTTCTTAAATATAGAAGAAATATATGCCTTTTATTTATCTCTCATTTCTTCTCTTTTTAGGTTTTCCAAATGAGCCTGCTGCTGTCATTGCCCTTAACACTATTAAGGAATGGTTAAGCAAGAATCACAATGAGGTATGGAATAAAATAATTTTTTTTTCAAATTTCTGTTTAAGGTTATGATCTTTGACTCCAAAACTGTGAAAAGAGTAAACATAGGCTTGAGCCTTGAAGTCTTTTATTATTTAGTTTTAAGACCAGTGAAGTCAGGTCAGGACAATATAGCCAAGGGAAGATTTTTATATCTAAAAGCTATACTAGAGTTCAAAGGAAATACCTTTGTTTGAAACCATACTGTGCATTTCCTGTGCATTGTAATCTTTCTTGGCAAAGCCGAAGACTGTTATCTTCCTGAGCTGTTTCTGAGTGTCAGAGTTTTTGGATAATAATGAGGAAGTTCTTGGAAAGGAAATATGTATACCAGTTGTCAGTGGAAATTGCCACCAAAGGTCAGTGGTGTTCCAGAGGTCACTTTGCAGTAAAGAGCTGTTGGATTCTATTTTCTATTTTTTTTTTCTTTTTTGTTTGCTTACTGTTAAGTGTTCATTCTCCCAGAAACACTCACTACATATGTGAACTTTTAATAGTACTGGTCATCTTCCAGTGGCAACATAATAATGGTTATTTGTACAAGACAAAAAATGCTTTTAACAGAATGATCTGCATCTCTCCCCTTTCTAGTTTGTGTCTTTCTGTGTTCCTAGTGTTGGATTGGAGAAGTGCAGTAAAGAAGTGGCAAAACAAATAAAATAATCATGTCTTAAACTAACAGTCTGCCTGTTTCCTTATGATGACAGCCAGTAGATTTCAGACAGTTAAAGTTGTTTAGCATCTTGTGTGAAAATATTGAACAAAGCATCCAGTGGAGAAGCACTGCATACAGGGACATAATTAGTAGTATTTTTCCTCTAGCAATATATTCAGAGAGCCTATTTTTTCCCAAGAATCTGATATGTCAGGGCATGAATTTAGTGGGTTTATGTGGCTTGGTTTGGGTTTTTTGCCAAATTTGAATTGAAAGGAAGTAATATGTTGAGATTTGAGTGGTAGGTACATTGAGGTTTTCGAACCTGGAAGTGCAGTAAGGAGTGCATACCTGTTTGGACACTGATTCTTTGTAGCACTGGTTGCTGTGGCTTTTGCTGCTGTCACAGTTGCTTCCCACAGCTAGAAATCTGAGCAGTGAAGCAGGAGTTTTGGATGGACAATTGTCATTAACACTATCAGTGCCTAAATCTCATGAGTTTAGCCCTGAACTTTTATTTTTGGGATCTTATCTGTTTGTAATTTTAACCTTGATATGTAAGGCTAAAACCAGTATGTTTGTGCTGCTTTCCATCTTGTAATTTCTCCTAGCTTCATTTTTACCACATAATTTAAAAAATAGGCTAAAAGGTTTGGTTTTGGTTTTTGCTCCAGAAATAAGCTTTTCCTCCTCAAAAGCTGAGTCTGTTTTGTATATACACCTCCTGCCTTGCTCCTCACAAACTCCAGTTTAACCAGAATTACTTTTAAATAAGTAGCTGTAGTTTATAATGTTTGGACAGTGAAAGGACTCCAAGCTGTCCTAAAGCAATTGTTTAAAGTTATCCTACTGATCTCACACCCCAGCTGTTTTTTCAATTTGGACTATTACAGCTCATAGTTTTTGTCTTAAATGTTGTCTTCCTAACATCCTGAATCCCAGCCTCACCAAGCTGAGGTCTCACGCTGTTTGATGCACATGAAGACATACGGGTGGTGCAATTATTGCATACCATATTGCCATATTGATTATGGCCATTCAGAGCTGTTCCCCCAGAGTTTGTGTTGATTTTCAAAGGAAGTGCAGTATTAGGTCTCTGCTAAGATACATTTTGAGGGTGTGGTTATCCACAGCTTTGTACTTTCTCACATGACGCTTACCCTCTTCCTAAGGTTTTTCCACAGTCCACTGGCTTGAGTTTTAGACTATGGCGTGTTTTACATGTCATAAATAGGACAGCAGCAAAATAAAGATACTTAATTTTATGGAAGACAGCAATAACTTATGCAGTAAAAGGGATCTTTGGGAAGCATACCATTACTGGGTTGCTGTTATTTAATGCGTATAGCAAGGTGAGCATAGTTATCTTGTTTAAAGGAATTGATGTAGCTCTGTGCCAGGTGTCAATCTGATCAATTTTATATTGTTATGGAATCACAGAATGGTTTGCATTGCAAGGGGCCTTAAAGTACATCTACTCCCAACCCCTGCTATGGGCAGGGATGCTACCCACTAGACCAGGCTGGTCAAGGGCCCCATCCATCCTGGCCTTGAACACTTCCAGGGATGTATACACTTACTCCCTTGGATTAGATTTTGTGCTTTGAGTAGTAATATTATACATTACCCAAGCTTTTCCCCAAAGTAGCTCATCATAAAGCAATGGACTGAAAAGGACTTTCTGTGCTTTAATACAGTCTCCTCTTATTGCATACAGCCATATGTTATAGTTCTTTCTACAAAGTTCTGTCTTAAAGACAGATCAATTCCCACTACACCCACTGGATATTTAAGTTCACATTTTCTAGTCTGGGAGCAAAACCTCTAACAATCTGGCCCAAGGGCAGCTTTTCAGAGTGCTGTCCACATCTCATTCCTGCTATCACAGACCAAACCTACCCCCCTGGTACTGCCAGTGCTGTCAGGATGAGTTGGTGTGTCCTGCTAACAGCCTCTCCTGAACAAGAGAGGCCTCCTACAGTTGGCTGTGCTAGAGTTAAATTAATCAAAGTCAGCTTCTTTCCCTCAACCTTTGTTCTGCAATCTGCCTTACCTGTGAGAAAGGTTCTGCTCCTTTAGTCCCAAAGGTGTCTGGCAGCCAGTTAGGTATGCCCTTGGACCTAACCACTCACTAAGGTCTCAAACTCTTTGATTGTAGAATGTGAATTGACTGAGTGAATTCAAGAAGTTCTAGTGCAAGATAGATAGCATGCTCACTAGGGAATCTGCCTCCATAGCAATACACCTGGCAAAAGCAGGTAGGTGAATAAGATGGAAAGCTGAAAAATTTCCAAGTCTTTTGTTGTGCTCTACAGCAGCCATGTCTCCTCTGCCTTCCAGCAACCCAGGAATCTGTGACAAATTTGGGAAAAATAAGGCAATATTCTTGGTTTTACCTCTCTTCCTTCCTGTAGTACTTCTTTCCTTTGATGCTACAATGAAGATTTTTTACATATTGATATTAATTCCAAATATAAATAAATCAGTTGCTATATTTCTTAGTCAGCCCAGGGGCCTGAAAATGTAGCTTGAATGACTCCTGCAAGCTGTGTCAGAGTCCTGCGAATTTCTGTCATAGTATTTAAAAGACAAGTGATTTGCATTTAATAAAAGGTTTTCTTATCCAAGCCCATGGTTGTGCTTGACCCCTCAGGTGTTTGTATAAAAACTTATTAGCATGCTTAACTCTGATGTCACTCAGATGAATGTCTCATTACCATGCAAATGGAGTTAGCTCCTTTCTGAGGTTAATTGTTACAAAGCAACAGAGATATATTTCTATTGTAATTTACTCAACATACAGCCACCATAGTCCAGCAGCCTAAAACTCAACTACATAAAACTTGGCTGGGGAAAACAGCCCTATTGTAAGTAGTGGTTTGGACTGAGTTGTGTGTAACAGCAGCACCGTTCCGCTCTTGAAGCCCTTAGTCAAACTAATCTCTGGCCATGCTTTACACCAAGGTCTGCTGACTTGCAGCCAGAGGGCAAATCTAGTTTAGAACCTGGTAAATGGTGTTATGCTGTAAGTGTAGAAATCCCTTGGAGCAAGCTCCCCAGTATGGCCTCAGTCAGCAGTAGTGGTTAATTTACTGCAGACCACCTGGGCTATCTCTGTAGCAAACTGTGTTTTCACATTTCACAAAGTGCTCTAGAGGTTTAATAAAATTCTTCAGAGCACAAAATAGAATTGGAAGTCTACTCTTTAGGAAATTATACCCTGGGATTCATTTTAAAATGCACATTAAGTTCTTTGAACAGGTCAGAATGTTTCTTTCTGGGATAATTTGGCAAGGTTTGAGGTGTTGCCACCTCATTTCCCATAATGGTATCTCAAAAACATTGTGACAACTCTAAATACTGGCCCCCCTACATTATTGGGGGTGATGGGGAGAGGCTTATCTTTGGGTTTTTGTGGCAGGTATCTAGGAATGTTTGCAATAATAGAAACTATCTACTTTTGCCTTGCTCTGTTTCTCAAAAGGTTGAAAAATGAAAAGGTCTCAGTGTATGCCTCACCATACAATACACTGACATGAAAAGCCTCAGGACTTTTTCACTGCTCAAGAAAAGACTTTAATTTAACAGCACATTTAGTTCAAGTATTGTTCTTTCTCTTGCACAATATCTCACAACATTTATTATACACCCTGGTAGACAAGCAACTAGGAAATTGTGATGGCAATGTATGGTGCTGTTGAAATAACTGATAGAAATTAAAAGCACATGAATGGGAAATAAATCAACACATTCTTGATTCCTTTTCATTAGATTCATTGCTGAAGAGAGAATTTTTTCTTATTTTGCCTGAAGTACATGAGGTCCTTGTGTTTTAGCAGGTAGTTAAGTATCATCCCATAGCCAAAAAAAAAAAGTGACCATTTCCAGCAAAGCAGGGTGAGCCAAATCCCAATCCAGCTGATATTAGTGGAATGCTGTTTTAATGGGGGTGGGGAGGTGGTCAGGATCACACTTGCTATACTCCTCCTACAAAAATGTTCGTGAGGAAACCCCAGTTTGTCTACTTAGGCACACTCCAACATGGGTGCCCTGCACCTGTGCTTCCTTTTGTAGTGTACTCCATCCAGATATTATGTATGGGGGTATTTTTCACTACTGAGGTAGTTAAAGGCAGGATATCTCAGTGCTGGATACTGGTGACCAGTTTGGAGAAAGATGTTGTGATGGCCAGCTACTGCCCGGGAGGGCAGAGCAAAGGGAGCTATTGCACAAGGCAGGATTGCCTGAAGGATCATTTCACTATTAATTTTATTTTGTTTTTAATTTCTCTAACCCCCTCCTTTTGGTGGTCTCAGCAATCTAATTCTGGCTCTTTATTCTTCAGAGACAATTAAACAAAGTGGCATCTTGAGATGAGGTCTAGTCTTTATCTCGGCAGAAGGATGCAGATGGAGACAGCGTGTCTTGGAAAATGTTTCCTGATGCAGTTCCATTTAACGTAACCTCAGTTAGATTCCTCTAGGGCGGAGCAACTAACTTGAACATGTATTCCAGAAAGGAGTGGAGTAACTAGCTGACAATATTTAATTAATGAAAGCAAGTTTAAAAAAACCCCAAAAAATATTAATGCAAACAACTCCCCTTAAGACAGCATGACTTTTAGTTTTGATTTGTTAGGTTCCATGTTTACAGTTTTACAGTTGTCAACAAAGCCATGTGAAATTTTGGCAAATATATGTATTTATGCCTAAGGTGGTATCTTTTACGGCAAGTTTGGGCCTGCAGTGACAAGTATTTATTTTATTACTCAGAAATAAAGCTCTGAAAATACAGGTTTCTACTGAAGCCACTGACAGATCCTCAAGGACAGTAAGGGTGCCAATAAAAATTCATCTGGCTATTTTGGTCGCTCCGATATGCCAGTATCACTTGATTAACATCATCACCTCCCCTCCCCCAGCACTGTTCTCTTGGGTAGGTTAAAAAATGATCTCCTTTCTATTTCTACATTCTAATTAGGTGGTAATCATATGCTGCTCTGATTGAAATGAAAATCAGCCATCATGCCACTGTCATCTTGCTGAAGTCGAGGAAAAAAATGCTTTTCAACTGGTACAAAATTAAAATGATTTACTCGCTCTGTGTAGCTGCTCTCTCACCAGGCTCAGAGAGATTCAGTGCTGTCCCCAAAGCCCAAATCTAACTATCATCCCAACAGACAAGTCATTTTCTGAAATGATAAGGCAGCTGCCAAGGCAGCAATGCTTTTCTTATATGTTCTTAAGGCTGCTGTTTAGTTAGAGGGCTGATGAAGTGAAGCAGACAAAGCCTGTCTTTGTTACACATAATGCTTTATTTATTAACTTGAAAAGGTTTTAGTATTTTTGCTACAGCTACTGAGAAACAGGCAGGAAGGATCCCACCTGGACAGAACTCTTAGAGCTCATGATGGCTGGGAACATCCCAGGCCAATGTCCTGTGGAATGGTTTCTGAGATACTCGTTTGTGACCAAAATGAAACTGGGAGAAAAGAGTTGGTGACATGGCTTTCTGTTAACCGTTCCCTCTAAAATTTGTGGAGGAGCAAGGAAATCCATGCATAGTGTAGATGTTTTCTCTGAATACCTCTTTGTAAAGGTTTATCTAACCTTCATGTACTGCATCAAAAACACCTTCAGTAACTCCACTACAGCTAATGAGCGTCACTAATACAAGACAGAGCTCTGCATGGGTTCCTTTGTGTTTACAGCAGTTAACTATCTAATAATTGAAATTTGTCAAAGAATTTATTCTTTTTATCCTTACAATTTAATAGCAGTTGTGGTAGCAGGAGCCTGGATAGCTTGAAAATTCTACAGGCGTGTAGCTAAATTAACAAAATTGTCTCTACTTCAGGGCTGAGATTTTGTCTTGTTTCTTTGATTTTTTCTTTTTCCTTGTGATTTCTGGATGTTTGGAGGGGCCTTACAATTGTACTGAGCTGTGTGAAAAAATATAAATAAGTAGAAACAGTGGCTTTATTTTTTTTCTTGTTACTGCTTGCATGACAAAAAAGATCAGGATAAGATCTTTTTGTTTCTGTACTGGCTTTCAGCCAGAAATCTGATAATTTCAACTGGCTTCTCAAATCAACACAATGCAGAAGAGGTCCAGCCTTCATTTTGGAAAGATTTGGTTATTGTTGCTGCCCTTCTGGAGACTTTAAATCGGCTCATGTTCCTCACCCTGTGTGTATGTAGGAATAAATAACTGAGGAATAAGGATTCATGTAGCTTGAGTGAGATTCATGGATAAAATACTTCATGGGTAATGGAGAAATTGCTGTTACAATCTTTGTTTTGCTTCTAAGCTCTTCACATTAGTAAATCTGTTGTGATTTATGTTTTGCTCTACTTTGGTGTCTGACTGAACTGTATCAGTGGATTACAGCTGGGTCTTAGCAGGAGCTGCACTGAGATGGGGTAAGAGGAAGGAGACGGTGGAGAAGGTTTTCCATCTGCTCTGTGGAGGTTTGCAAAGAGGCTCCGACTGTGGAAACAGTGCTTTGGGAGACTCACAGGAGAAGCTGCCCGCCAGGGATGGGTTTGGCTGGCAGTCACCAGCAGATACAAACCAGGTGGGATGGATGGGTACCAGCTGCTGGCCAGGCTGCCTGCCCAGCCACAGTCCCCAGGGAGAAAGATGGCACTCTGCTGGCACAGGCAGCAGCCCTTCTGCACAAGCCAAGAGCACATGCTTGGTTTTGCTGGCACTTCCCTGGCATCCTGCAGAGTGTGTGATGGCTTCTTTGGGTGTTCTGTTTCCAATAAACTCACATGGCTGTTTTGCTTCTGGAAAGCTGCCACTTTGGTTTGATTTAAATTCAGTTCTCTTGCCTACAGTTTTTCCCAAAACAGAATGTCCAGTGTGGAACGTGAGGGTGAAATCATACTAAAATACAAAAAAATACATTAGGTGAGTCTCATACTGAAGCAAACGTTGGACCACCCGATGAAGAACCAAACTGGTATGAAAGAGATAACTGTAAACAGAATATTTTGTTAGGTTTTATTCCATTTTCCCATCTGAGATCTGGCCAACTCCTACCATCATTCCCGACCACATTAGCCATCACAAGTAGGTCACAATCAAGTGTATAAAGAAGGAAATCCACATGGATCCTTATAGCCAGAGTGCATTCCCTGTGAGGAAAAGAATGAGTTTATTGCTGCTAGACTTCAGCATCTTGACATATAGTTTGAGATACGTGATTCTGACATTTAATAGGTTAGATGATATTGGCCACATACTTCATAGGTTCTGTATCCTACTGTATTCCTGGGAAGGTGAAAAATAGGTCTGTTTATTAAATATGAAATGACAGAACAGATGAGAAGAGCACTGTGGATGTGGAGAGCATTGACAATGAGGACCAGTGGAAACGTGGGAATGACGGCAGGCTTCCAAGATAAAATACCTGAAAATTAATACAGAAAAAATTGCTTAAATTCAAATGTGAGCACAGTTTAAGGGTGCATATCACCTTCCTACGCAGACTTCAGGACAGATTATGGGATTCTTTCCTTTATCTGGGATTAATGAAAAAATGGAAAATAAATTAAGTGAGCTATGAAATTCTTCACTTCTGTAGGAATTGTAAACAATGCTTTGTGGGAAGAGGTTTTGAACAAACACCACACAGAGCCTTACTCAGGGTTTCTCCTTACTTCTAACCTGATCTCTCGTAAGATAAAAAAATGAAGATTAACTTTTACCAGCATAGACTGTTTACAGCTACTAAATCTAAATAGAATTAATTTCTTGAAGCTTTATTTTCTTTTTACCTACATAAAAAAAGAAAATAATGAATATACTTTGGGGCTAATAAAATAAGTGGAAAACAACCAGTGGTTAGATGATAAATACAGGTGAGGATGAAAGTGGAATTAAGTAGCTTTAAAAGCAATATAATTTTACAGTTGAGATGGAAGTTTCCATGGCACAGAGCACAGCTTTTACTTGCAGTTATGCCTTGTCAGTGTTGCCATGTCTCTCTTCTTTTCTGTCTGTCTTCATCCTCATTCAGGAGCACATTTTCATTCAGGAATAAATTTACGTTTACAGAAGTGAACTTGGGATGCTTTTCTGAACCAGGAATACTGAACTTCTCTGAGCTAGTATACTTGTCTCATCTTTGCTATTAGACCTAAGATACCACTTGGTAGGACACTTTCCTGCTATTTAGTGCTTCAGGCTGAAAAGAAATAGTAAGAACCAGCTGCTATATCTTTGTCCGCATGATCAATGCACAGTAAATCCAGGGGAATGGGTGTCTTTGTGATTTCTCCCCCTCGCAAGAAACTAAGGCCTTTAAGGAACCCATCTCTAAATTTCCTAGATTTGATGATGTGCGAGGAAGGGATTTTTCAGGTTCTGCATTCTTTTCTGGTTTCTTCCATACAGCTTTTCCACACACTTAAAAGGCACTGTGCATTTAAACCTCCATCCAGCTACATATTTTCAGGCTGGGGGAAGGGTTTTATATGTGATTTTCAGCCTTTTCTGCTGGAATTTTCACCTTTCATTTAAAGCCCCTTGGCCTTTGTGATCTAAAAGGTTAGAAAACCTTAGTCTTCTATTTGCATATCAATAGTCTTATCCTTTAGTTGAGAGTGATGGACTGTTTTATAGACAAAATGCAGTCTATATGATTAATTTTGTTTATTCTTTTTGCTTTCACATTTTTTAAAAAGTGCATGTCAAATGTCTTCTCTGTGTGTGGAAACAAGTCTTGGAATTTGCACTGGTGCTTATTGTTCTGGAGTGAATGCTCTAACCTAATATGAAACAAACTAATCACACAGCACTTTGACTCCCCTGAATTCAATCCTGATGCCTGTTGAATGATAACCTCTTCCCTGTGGACATTTAAACAAACATTTCCCTTTGGGGCTGCATATAATAATATACGATCTGTATGATGATAACCTCCTGATGGGAAATGTTTTGGAAGGGACAATAGAAATTAAGTGCTTTAGTCCTGCTGACTGTGTTCCCTGCTAAAATTTCTCCTCACAGACATCATATAAAGTTCATTAATATTTACAAAGCAAATATGTTTCCCTTCAGACAGTTGAGGCACCACTGCCCTTAATTTTTGTTGGATTCTGTGAACTTTGAAACAGTGTTATATAGCATAACTGCAATATCTCATTAGTATGCATACTTAGATTTGTAGAATATCCTAGACATTTTTTATCTAGTGTGATTTTTATGGGGTATATAATTTGAGAATAAAATCTCATTATAACTACAGGTTGCTTATGTGTGTATGCTCATCAGATGGGGTCTGAGTCTTCATGGGAGTTTGGGAAATGTCTGGTATGCTGTTGGTAGTGAATCACTTATTAGCAAAGTGGAGTTGTGTATATAAGAAATTGCTGTACTGCAAGTTATCAAAGATACTTGTAATTCAATGCTCTGAGTGTAAATCCAAAGGGTAAGCTTCTATAGACTAACACTTGTCCTCAAAACCTTCCTAAATTTTACCAGAGATAGTATTTTTGCAGTGAAGGAATTTTTGCATCACGGTTGCTAACGAGAAAGGGTGGGGATAAGGATCCCTAATCATGGAATCACAGAATGCTCTGAGTTGGAAGGGACCCACAGGAATTATCAAGTCCAACTAGGGTGGCAGTGTTAGTATTTGTTGCAGGAGGTAGAGGAAAAGGCTGAAATAGCTCCCATGTTGAAAGCACAAGCATTTACAGAAAATACAGTGGTTTATTTATTAGCACTTGTGGTAGTGTGAGAGTGGTGCTTCAGTTTCTGAAATGCTCTCATTGAGACAGAGATGTCTTTGAGGGACAATCCCATGACATGCAATTTATAGCCATGGTACTACAAAAAGAAAGCTAGCTTTTATGATGCCTCCAAATAGCAGAAGCTGAGAGGGAAGTAAGCAACTGTAAATTTTTTCTGAGATATTAAGAGAATAAAGAATTCTTTGTAGGTATATAATACCATGTATAAATACTACTTCAATGTGAGATTGCCCAGTGAACTGGGATTTCCGCCTAAATGACGAGTAACTTGTCTTTATTGGTGATTTATGGTCACCTTCTATGTTGTGTATGTGGGAAAAAGGGATCCTGCTGCTGTCAAATGAGCTAAGATCTGGGCCAGATGTCTAGCTGTGGATAGCCATGGAGACCCTGTAGGGTTTTTCCCTCTGGCCTGGACTGGGATTAAGCAGGGGCAAGGAAGGCTGACGTTGTCTCTTACCCAGAGTACTGCCTGAACTTTAGAAATTATGTGCTGAGGAGCTGTTTGATCCAGATTTTTAGTTCCCAGGTATCTTAGTTGAAAGGGAGAACTGCAATAGATCTTATAAGTTCTCTGTTAGCCGGTGGGTTTTCTGAAGCATGCAGGTGGAAAAAGTGGATCTTGGATGTCTAACATATCCAAAGCAGTTACATGGAGTAAAAATGGACTGCTGATACAGGGATCTAGCAGGTTCCAGTATGCTTTGCTCTCCCCTCCTTTGTACTTTCTTTCCCTTTGCAGTTTCTTCCTTTCAGCCATCCCTGTTCTGCCCCCTGCATGAGTGGTGAACTTGTCTATTTATATACTGCTCTACTGCCTGGGCATTTAGCTGAGTGCTTTGGATCAGGAGGTGGAAAACAAAGGCTGTACCTCCACTCTAGGTCTATCTTGTGTGCTGCAGCTGTTGTTTTTAGGTAGGGATTTCAAGTCCAGCTGCTCCTTATTGACCCTGTGGGGAAGTGGCAGGTTGAATCAATTATTTGACATGCACAATTCTCCAGAGCCTTATAATGGCACAAATTATGATACTTGCTAGTGAAAAAAGAAAGTTACAATTGGGTATAGCAATTAATATGCAATTAAGAAGGCATTCTTTTATCTTTCCAAGTATTTTTTTCCAGCTATTTTTAGATTTGAATTGACTGAATAGTTAAAGAATTGCTTTTGGAAAGGAGGATGGGAGTAGTATTTTTTCCTGCATTAGCTTTGATTTTTCTTCCTGCAGGGACAGCAAGAAGCACAGACAGCTGTTATTTAAAACAAAATTAAACATGAAATGCTATCAAACCATTTACTATCTCTGAACTATAATGCAGCAGTTCTATGTTTTAATGATGTATTTTTTTATTATGCACTGCATTGATGTTCAAACTTGAGTTTGTTTAGAAAAATAATGAGATTTGAAGGTAAATGGAGCATATATCTTGAAACAATCTATGTCTAAGGTATTTTGTTAATTTCCTTGCTGCCCAAGGTAGTGACATTGTCCAGCACGATGAAAGAAGGAAGAGGTTGAAGGGTGTTGGGCTGTGCATGGGTTGAGATGTCAGTGCAATCTGGAATGACAACGTCTGGGAGCAAAAGAACAGAGCAGTCACAACCTCCCTTTGGCCTGTGGCAGTACCGCTGAGGCTCCAGCATGGGTGTCGATCTGTGCCAGCGCCTGGAGTGCTTTTTGTGTTGGTGACACATTGTCACTTTGGACCTGGATTGAGACATTCAGGGCCACCAAGCAGCCCCAGTTCAGCTGCTGTGCCCCCTCAGACACGTGTCACCTGCGCTGTGTTTGACCTTGTGATGTACAAGCAACAAAGGCTCTATATTTTATAATTGTCTCCAGAGCTGTCATGTCCCAGTTTTCAGCTAGATTAATTAGCACCCGTGTGAGTAATTCCATACACAGTCTTTTTGAGCTGTTAATTTTCTTCCAGATTATTTTCTTCTAAATGCTCTAGAAAGTGTTTTGGAAGAAATATTCAGTGGTTAAATAAGTATCTATGCATGTGAAGCCATAGATGGTGTATATTTTATAAAGCTTTGTCAAACAAAAATACATGACAAGTGTAAGGTTTTGCTGACTGAGTGGCCTCTGCGGGCTTTTGCTAAAAGAGGTCAAATTGGTTCTGTGAACTTAAAACTACAACTGTGCTAATTAATGTGATAGGAAAATGTTAGGAAATGCAATATAATTATTCACAGAACTGGGTCATAATTTCTTTTTCAGTTAGTTTTTGAGCACGTTGCCACACCACAATGCTTTCCATTAATAATGAAGACATTTTTGAGAAATAGTATTAGCAGCTGGTTGACTGTAGTTAATTGATATATTATTGTATTCCAGCACATTCTGTCAGGGACTGCTGTGAATGGCTTAAAGGCTTCTACGGAGAAATAAAACTAAGATAACCAAGGAGAAGTTGTTTAACTTAATAGTTCTCAGGATCTGTATACCCTGATTCAAGGAGGCAAATTACTAAAATATGTAGAAATTTTGATTTAGAAAATAATGATATAATGAATTTAATAAGTGTTGTCAGTGGGAATAGCACATCAGCTCTTGTAGGGTAATACAGTGAGGCTCCGGAGAGTTTTAAAACCTGAGTGACTGAACGACGTAAATCCATTTATTTATGGATTTAATCCAGGCATCTTTGTCAAAAATTGGAGTAATGAATTGACAAGGAGTTTAAGGAATGAACCCTTTATGTAAGTGAGGCATGCTAATTGCTGCCTTCTCCCCTCCCAAAATTAACAGATCTTCAAATAAATGCATCTTTGTTTTCAGAGTGAGGACTAGAGAAGAGAGGCAGAGTAAAGCCCTGGAGAGGATTTAGCAAGTCCTTCACCTTCAGGTCACCAATTCCAATCCAGACTATTTTTCCCATGTTTGAGAGCTTCCCAGCCTTTGTACTAGTCTGGCCCCTGTAGAATGAAATGGAGAATGTGGCTTTGGTCCTGATCATGACTGACAAGACTCTAGTTGTACTGATGGACATTATGCATTGAAAGAGTCTTAATCTGCAGTCACAGCACCCAGTTGGAGATTTTGCTTTTCTCTCCAGAGTAGCTGGGATTAGGCACAAAACAGCAGCCTCCGGTGTGGATAGTTGCAAATGTTCAGGGATGTAAGAAGGAATTTTTTCTTAGGTGTGCATATTGCAGGAAATGGAAAGTGAGTACTTCAAAAGAACTGAGCTATTTGATCACAGAACATTTTATTGTACAGTTAATTACGTCAAATAGGCTGAACTGAGAGTTCTTATTGACTTTTTTTGCTGTGTGTATAATTAGATCTACAGAGCTGTTGCCTCAGCTGGTGTCAGGCTGCTTAGCTCTATTTAAGTCAATTTGCATCAGCTCAGAAGCTGGACCCCAGTATTTATGGAACCATTGACTGTTTATTATACCAGAGTAACACACAGCCAAGTTCTGTACCCTAAGGAAATTTAGGCCAAGATGTATTAAGTCAGAAAAATGGTACTGTGTTCACTTGTAAGTAATGATGGGCTAATCTCAACCTTCAGCACTTTTATTTGGCATTTTTTAGAACTTAAAGCAATTGGATACAGAAGTAAAGAATTGCCATGGTGTTTTGTGGATGGACTTGAAATTCAGAGGAAAACTTGTGGTGGGGATCTTGGTCTTTGCAGTCTGTGCAGGTATGGAAAAGTTTTACAACTGAAAAATACAGAAACTCTCCTTATTCAAGCTTCCAGATTCTTTTTTAAAAGATAGCTCTAAAAATACCAACTTTCCCCTGCTAACCACTTTTTAAGCGTGAGGCCAGTGTTATCCTGATGGTTCCTACAGCTGAAAACACAGGGATCCCGAAAGAGCAGCACTCTCTGTATCAATTAAATTATTTTAATACAGTTAATCTTTCAAATTGTGCTCAAGCTGTTCATGGATATTTTTAGCTCTGCAGGCCTTGGAATGCCCAGTTTTTTTGCACTCTGCTTTTATGTTCATCATTGCCAGAAACAGGCTTAACAGATGCATTAAAAACACTGTAGAAAATTCCAATGTTTAATCTAGTGATTAATAAAGTTACAGTCATTTACCTCAACTACTGCTTTGAAAAAATGCTTTGCCTCACACTAATTATTTCTGTATTGTCCTTATTTGCATCACAAGCATTTCACATCACAGGCATTTTGCTGTTCTTCATTTTAACTTATTAAATCCTTCTTGCTCATGCATGAATCTGGACAGCTGGGTGCCACTAATGGGGCAGCTAGTGCTACCCAGTGGTCTATAATCAACATTCTGTTGCCACACATTAGCATCACCTTGCATGCTTGAAAGGACTAAGAAATTTGATCTGTAAAGCAACAGCTGATTAGGGATGATTAACAAAAAGACTAGAGGGTCATGGATATTGTGTAACACTGACTCTTGTCCTTTCAAAATCCATCCTAGAATGGCATATCTGCTATGTCAATGTGAACAGAAATAGATGAACCATTATCCAAATGTTTTTATCACTAATCATTTCTCAAACGCTGTTCAAAACCGAACACATTTAATAGCATTTAAATGAAAACAAAGATGGAAATTGTCATAAAACCATGACAAAGAAAATACGTCTATTTTAAACAAAACATACCAATTCATTTTTCTGCAGTGTCAACGGAATATAAGATGCTATGATAAATGTATGAAAATATTGCTAAATCTACCTTAAATGATGTGGTAGATACCAGAGTCTTCCACACATTGAGGTTGATTTGAGGACCGTAAAAGAAGCAGTTCATTTTGGATGGAGAATGAGATACACTGGGAAACCCAAAATTGTACCAGGCACTCTTGAATGACCACTGAAGAATATAGTCAATGGTTTCAGTGTAACCTGTTTATACCTTCATGATAGCTCCGTTTCTTCAGAGTGCTCCATAACCATCATCTGCACTTGCATGCAGGACTGTTTCCACTTTGCCGTTTTGGATGGCAGTGCTTTTCTTCATTAAAAAAAACCAGTAACGACAAAGCCCAAAAAAACCCCACAACACAGAAACTCACAAAACATCAGCCTCAAAAAACCAGCCAAACAGAAAACCCCACCAAGAGCCTCTGTGAATACAACAGTTCCTTTCTGTTGTATTCAACAATATCCTTTCCTGCATATCTTTCCTCATTCCTCATCCTTAGGACCTCTGTGTATGTCTCTGTTAACCATGGAATGGTTTAGGTTAAAGCTCATCTTGTTCCAACTCCCCTGCCACACCTTCCACTAGACCAGGTTGCTCAGAGCTCCATCCAACCTGCCCTCAAACACTTCCAGAGATGAAGCATTCACAGGTTCTCCAGGCAACCTGTTCCAGTGTCTCACCACCCTCACAGGGAAGAATTTCTTCCTAATAGCTAATCTAAACCTACTCTCTTTCAGTTTGAAGCCATTCCTCCTTGTCCTCTCACCCCAGGCCCTTGTAAATAATCCCTCTCCATCTTTCCTGTAGGCTCCCTTCAGGTACTGGAAGGTCACAATTAGGTCACCCCAAATCCTTCTCTTTTCCAGGCTGAACAATCCCAATTCTCTCAGCCTTTCCTTGTAAGAGAGGTGCTTTAACGCTCTTCTAGTGCTACAGATACCCAAGAGAGGAAACAATACTTTCTGATCTTATTGTACTTGCTAAAGGGTGATTTTGGATGGGAAGCACTGATCATCTTTGTGCTGCCTGTATTCAGCTGTTACCAGCTAGAAGGATCATTCAACTGGGAAATGCCCTTTGCAGTGGGATTTTCACATTATTCTCCTTATTTCAGATTCTCAGCCACCCCAACATTTGGCTTCGATTGGATGTCAGCAGCAGTTTAGAAAGTGGACAACATGGCATTTCCATGTTTCAGTAATGCTGAGTCCAGATGTGGTCTGTATTTGCCAGGAATTACTGTTGGATTTGATTTTTTTTTTTTTTTTT
>VXAD01010051.1:0-33583 GCA_013399195.1 Dicrurus megarhynchus | reverse complement strand
TTTTTTTTTTTTTTTTTTGACAACAGAACAAAGGATGTGATATAGTTGTCTAGGTTCCCATTTGGGAAAGGCTGGGAAACAAAACAACAAAAATTATTTTCTAATACTTATAAAAATATTACACAAGAAAAGGTACAGATTACCTGCTTCCTTCTGTCATACTTTCACTGGTAATTACTAAAACAAAAAAAATTACATTTGTATTAAAAATTTGGAAGAAAGTGAAATACTAGTTGCTTCACTCTTGGTTACAAACCACAAAGTGATGTGGATTACAGAGCTGTTCGTGCACTCCTGAGGTGCCTCTAGGCAGCAAAACCTAATTCAATCACAGGGTACATACTAATGTACAAACTGTTTCAGTTCATCACTGTAGTGGACATTATTAACATAATTATTTCATCCTTTGTGACTCGCCATTTTATTGTGCTGTTATATACATCAATCTAATCTAGTGAATATGTTTTGAGGTACAGTTTTCATCTCTTCTTGCAAATATGGTTTATTGCAGAAGGCAGCCTTATTAAAGACTTGTCACTTCAGAGATCTAGTGACAATAAATGCTTGGCTATTCATTTACTGGCAAGTCACGCAGTTAAAAACAAAAGCAATGCAGAAAGTGGCATGAAAAAAAATGGGTGTTTAGCTCTGTGCCTTGGCTGGTTCTATTTCTTGTCATTTTGCTTGAGTTCAAGTCAGGCTTAAAACAGGACATTTTGTTCCACCTGCATAAGTTCAGAAGGTGCCTGATCATACATACAAAATGCAGTTCAAGGTCCAAGTGGAAATTTATTCTTGAGCCAAGTCTTTCGTTTATGTCTTACGACTTTGCTGATAATATTTTTGCTAGCTGATTAGTCTGCAAGTACCAATTCTACATGTATGTTTGAATGATTAGAGAAATGACAGTGGCAAACAAAATCCTATAAGTAATACTAAAATATCATTATTTCTATGGCTTTTTTTACCCTGTGAACATCTTCATCTATGTTTTCTGAGGTCAGTGATATCCAGCTAGAATACAGTAGATATAGATTAGCTATATTGCAGCTCTGCTTTGAGCAAGAATATGTCAATAGAGAGATCATAGGCTTGTTCACAAAGGAATACTGATACTCACATTGGATAAAGACTTTTGGGGAGGAGGTCAGAAGCCTACAATTTTGTTGGATTTGGATGAACACACAGATACATGCGGTTTTTGTTGTGCTGAGCCTCTAGGTGATGTTTTTGAGATTTTTAGGTCTGATTATTGCCAAAACACCTACAAATTTTGCAGCTTAAAGGGAAAAAATAAAAAATTGTAATTCACTATGTGCACCATATGGCAAAAACATAATGTTTAAGAGAAGGCAGCAATAGAAAATTAGATCAAAAGCAATTGTCTGGAATTCAGGATGTTAATAGCAGTTTGTATCTTTAGAATGGGAATGGAAGAACACAAGGTATTGTTTATAATTGCAATTATAAGCACAATAAAAATGACAATAGGCAGCCAGTTTAAGGCAGCTCTGCCAACATGTTCCACGCAACAGTTCCTTGTATTGGCCAGCAGTTGCAGAATGCAGAAGCATTTTGCATTGGGGAACAAATTCAGCAAATGAACGCTGATGCATCTGCACATGGCATACCAGTGACTGGCAGATGTTGATAAAGATGCATCACCCTCTGGTTCTGTTCTTCCTCATCAACACAGAGGTTAACCTGTTAATATGTAGGCTCTTTATCTCTTCCACAAGGGTTGTCTTTGCCATATGGTGACAGCACTGCAGGACTGGGCACTCATTTCTTGTTTTGTGAAACGGTGAAGAGATCCAATTATTTCCAATGCTTCAGAGGCTGGTCTTCTGTACAAACATTTAAAAAGGAAGAAAACAAATTTTTTTAAATTAAAAAAATTAAAGGGCTCAATGGCTTTTCTTCTGTGTTTTTCTATACCTTCCTCTCCTCTCCTTTCCCTCCATGGAAGTAAAGAAACAAAACAGCAGCTTTCTGACATTTATCATGGACATTAATTATACTATCTCCGGCTTCCAGGACTAGGATATTATGAGGAATGTATTTACAACTTTGGCTTTTTGAAAGTGGTACATTATTAATATAATTAAGTAGGAGTACAGGGTCAGCAAGTGAGGGGAAGTGTGTTCATCAAGAGTGTTCTCTTGATTTTGGAATCAAAATTTTATTTCATAAAGCGCTCCTTAATTACTTATGGGTAAACACATCTGGGGAGTGTGTATTAGCTCCTTGTTTATCTCAAAACTTTGTTTTCTGGTGTAAGCAATGCAAAATCTTTCTTGAATGAAAGTTAATTCTGGGGAACAAACTGAATTGTTTAGCACAAAATTATGAATTAGTGTATTGAT
Source organism: Dicrurus megarhynchus (assembly GCA_013399195.1). Classification (NCBI taxonomy): domain Eukaryota; kingdom Metazoa; phylum Chordata; class Aves; order Passeriformes; family Dicruridae; genus Dicrurus; species Dicrurus megarhynchus. The sequence continues at coordinate 31,217 of VXAD01010051.1, read as the reverse complement.
TCTGTATAATTCTAATTATTTTTTGCTGTAGGAAATGATACCTTCAACATTTTTAAGCAGTAACACATAGATTATGAAAGCTTTAACAAATGTCTTGGTTGTAAATAACCTAAATGCAATCTCCCTTTTGATGAAATCCTAAATTAAGTCCTCCTGTACTGTCATTGTTATGCAAGGATGCTGCAACAAACTGATAATTATTTGTCCAAGAAAATTAATAATTTAATTCACATGCTGATTTTTTTAGAAGTGACACAGAAAATACTTCCAGGAGTTGCCAGTTTAAAATCATACTTAGAAACCAAGCCCTACCATGAAAAAACATTATATTGGATATGTGTGTTTGAGGATCATCAGAGATCACTGAGATAATGACAGGAAATTTATTTAAATTTAGATGTACCCAATCTACTTCTTGTAATAGAAAAGTAGGTTTACCAAATAGTGGAAGAAATTGACTTTAGCTGTGGAATAAAAATTATGAAGGAAATAGAATAAAAGTGTATGAATATATGGTCAATAAAATATATGAAATAATAGTTTTGAAAAATATATGGAGACAAAACAAAAATTAAGATAGTTTCTCACCACTGAAACATGATTCCAGTATCCGTGCTGCTTCCCAGCTCCTGTCAGTGAAGTTTGGAAGCTTTATCACACATGAAGACCTGGCCCTACTCAGGGCAGCTAATTTAGCATTTAATCTCTCAGATTATACAATTTGAATGAAGAATCCAAGTACTTTTTCTTTTTATAATCTTGTAAGATTTTTCCCTTTAATTCTTACAAGAGACATATTGAGGTGTTCAGGGCCGTTCTTGAACAGGGTTTATGAATTTCCTCTGATTAATTTTATCTTCCTTAATGAGTTTTCCTAATCAAAAGCAGAATCAGAGTTCAAAAGCAACATAGGTTCTACTTTAAGCTAATGAACAACTGAGTAAATTTTAAAATGTGAATTTATAGAGCTTAGCACATTTTCTCTGCTTTTGGTGATGGTGGTGAACATTAAGAGCACAGTTTTGAGCGAGACCCGTTCAAATCGGGATGCAACACTGACAAATCTGCCAATTTATACTGTAGCTATTTCTGCTCTACTGTAGGAAGTTCTCCGTGCTTCCAGACAAGGCATGCATGATCTTTTTCGCTGTTATGCTAATGTTGAGGAAGAGGTTGTTTACAAGTATTTTCCTCCTCTTGCTACTTGCATCCCAATCAATGTGACAAAAGGTCATAAATGGACAATGGAGTGGAGTCATGAGTGAATTATTCTCTTTTAACTGCAAGTATGCCACACTATTTTTATAATTTCCTAAAGGATTAATAAAATGTCCTTTGAGACCTAGAGGAAACTGCTGAAGTTTTGGGATAGTTCTCTACCCTTTTTTTCTGCATCATTTTCGGCAGATACAGCTTGTAACTTTATCTGAAAAAACAAAGATGAAACTTGCAACTGGATTGTATAGGGTGGAAGATGTTGTAGTTTCAGTTATTTGTTTAAAAATAGTTTATTTTTCTGTGCTTAAAGTGTCCGTGGATCTGAGTGCATCATACATATTTTGATAACACTGGAAGTTGTCTATTCTTCGTAGAACATATGTGTATAGGCATGATGCTGCAAAAATGGAGGGTGGTTTTGCTAGAAATAGTTTAGTCGAAATAAGTAGCTGTTTCAGTGCTATTTTCTTCACACTAGTTCTTCCCCAAAACACTAATTAGGAGGCCTTTTTATTACAATTGGCCAGATTTACATCTCCCTTTTCCTAGAACTGAAGACACTTTTTGCACAGGTAGAATGGGAAAGGGTATGCTCTATGTCTCAGAGCATTCCCTGTTGCTGTGAAGGATTGTACTGTCTTTTGCAGGAAAAATTCCCTTTTTCCCAAAGACTGTGTCCACTGTAGAATTTTTCCTGAATTGAGCTACATAGGATGGGCATGCAAGCAGCTGGAGGATAATAAAATAAAAGCGTTCCTGCAGTGCCTTCTTTCACCTCTGTTGAGAAGCAGTGTGTTAGGTTGTCTCATCATGGGATTATTTACTTTAAAATAGTGATTCCTTCCCTTGCTGGGTTTTTTATCAGACTTTTATCATCCCCATGATAAGACTAACATGAACTCTAGAAGAATTTCAGTTAGAGAGAAGTCTCTTAGGTAGAGGTTCAGATAGTATCCAGCATCAACACTATTCTGAGTACACTTATATTGATTTTACTCTATGTTCATTCTCTTATCAGTTTCAGATGCTTTTATAATACTGTCATAATCTTTCAGGATGCAAGGAGTAACATCTATAAAAATAGAGTGATTCAGAGGCCCAATAAAACTGGCTTAAATTTGGATTTATTACCAGATGTTTTGAAACTTTGCCATTAAGTCTCTAAGCTCAGAATGTATGTGGGGCATACAGGTAAGTATTTTACATATGCTTATGTTACTCAGATTTTTAAGTCTTGTGCCAAGCATAACTCACACGCCTAGGAGCCAAAATCTCATCAACTTTCAGTGAGAAATCTCACAAGCTTTCCATGAGAGCTGGTGTCCTGGATAACTAAGTAGTCTCTGGAAAGGTAACTGAAGCTCCTAGACAGTGAAGTACTTCTGACAGTTTTTTTACTTCAATTGGACTGATACCCCCTCATGGAAATACAAACGCTCCTGAGCTGACAAGACTGTGCCTCAGAGTAAGTCTTGTCGTCTGGCCTCTGTCACTTCCACTCTAAGGTTGCTTCCACAAATACCATCCTATGATGGTGCTATGATGTTGTTGGCTGGTTTGTGGGCACCGTGCCCAGGAGAAAAATCAATGTGCCCTCAAGCAAAATGATGGCACTATGATTTTAGAAGGTCACTGATCATCTCTTTGGCACCTGGCATTTATATATTAAATGGGGAACCCTTCAAAATGACATTTCAGGTAATGAAAACTAAACCAGTGTGAGGCCTGGTACATACCTATACAGATCTGAACTGATGCCAAGGCGCATCAGTGCTTTGCTGTGGGATCAGTGACATTTAAGAGCTGATATTAGAAAACAATCAGTCAGAAGTTCAGGCCTTCTACTAAAGACAAGTTGGAAGCTGTCATTTTGTGGCACTCTAAAGGTATATTTTTCAAAATCTTTGAACTGATGTTAGGGTTTAATAAGTGCTTTTGCTAAAATGGTTTTTTCTTACAGAGCAGGATTTGTGCTGCCACGTACACATTGCCCAGTTGGGGCTATTTGGCTGTCATTGTGGTTTTTGTCCATAGCTGATGGTTGGGTGCTGTGGGGCGGCACAGAGCTGGTATTATTGCCCTGTTTTTACCTGCTTCCACTAGCAGATAGGTCTGGACTAATGGATGTGACTGGATCATGGATGGTCTCAGAGGAATCTTGATGTAATTCTGTTATGTCAGGTTTGTGTGAGATTACCTACAGCCCATTTCCACTACTGGAACAATCAAGATTGTTTATATGAAGCAACACATTCAAATATGTTCTAAGACTAAAGATCCTCTGAAGCAGCATATCGTATCTTCTTGTGCATAACAATGAAATGCAACTGGAGATTTGACACAAATAAAACAAATTATGTGACTTAGAAAGCAGAATAGCTCACTGAGCTATATCTAAAAACCTTCTTATTTTAAACAGTGTCTTTTCAGCAGAATACATGCTAAATATTTGACAGCTGATATACCTTTCAACCAAGTACGGTGTACTGCCATCATGCTCTGTCTCTTCCAGGTCTCTTGATTTATGGTTTCCTGAATTGCAGAGGCATCAGTCTATGGATGTGGTCCATTTTTTTAACCAAGTCTCACCAAATTCACTTGAGCTGTGTATAGAAGTGGAGATTCCCACATACGTTCATTCTCACAGTGAAGCACTTATTTAATTTGTCCTTTGTTTCCAATGCAGGAATTTAAATCAATATATTTATTATTAGGGGGGCTTGGGCTTAAGGACAAATCCAATCAAATTATGATCTCTTCATTGAGAAAGCATTTATCATTTGGTGCTGCAGCTGTCCAGGATGCTGGAAAAGGATGACTTTTGGCAAATGTACCAGAAGCACATTGAAAGATGAAAGAATTTCATGGGATGCTCACAGTCCACTTAATATCTATGTGCCTGTAAATCAGTGGTACAAGGTAAATATTAAGCTGCAAATCAGCTACATGAGACTCCTGTTGATCATCTAATGTAGTCCTGATGAACTGTTTAGTTCTCTGTTGTAAGCTCCTAGACTGTCATCCAAGCTCCTCTTATTCCTGAGCTTTAAGAAGAAAGAAAATAAAAAGATATTTTTCCTAAGTTGGGTTGCTCAGAGAATTGACCCCTGAGGATTGCTAGGCACATGCACAGCAGCCTGGGAGAATAAATCTCTTGCCTTTATGAATCCATGGAGCACTTGCCTCTTTTTTCTCAGCAGGATCAAGCCCTTCAGGCAGGCAAAAGCAGACAGCCTTTTACATCTGTTCTTCTCTAATTTTGTGCTGAAATCCATCATTCTTCAGTGCTTCTTAAAGCTTAGATGAAGCCGTCTGCTGAATGGGTTTCACTGGGGAGAGGAAAGTGTGTGTGCATAGATGGATAAGCATTTTATAGAGTTTCTACATTTTTCATCATATTTTACATTAGATGTGGATTGACTCTCTTTTAAGAGTTACTGTCAGAGGGAATGATGGAAATTCATGATTGAGCTATCTGTGCCCCACTGGCTGCACTAAAGTAAAAAAAAATGCTTTGAAAGTCTTCGTAAATGTGCTCCTAACTTTGAGACGTGTGTTTGTCAAATACTTGGATTATGCCTTTGTATACTATCGGTGCTTCCAAACTGATAGTTTCTATGGGTTTGGCATAGAAGGAAGGATTTGATTGATTTGTGATGTCACTGTCATAAAGATTTGCACAGAGCAATTGATTCTCTAGCCTTTAACACAGTTCAAAAATGCTAACATACAAAACAGAATACAAAGTCATCCTTTTTTAATGAATGCTTTGTTAAAGAAATGTTCACAGTCTTAAACAGTACCAGTAGAAGTGAAATTATGGAAGCTACCTTGGGAGCTACATAACCTATAGCTTGTCTTAGCACTCTGTAAGTTTAATAGCTGCACTAAGCGTTCCTGTGTCAAAGTGTGACCATCTCCAGTGTTTTGCTGTAAACAATCTGTCAGAAAGTGTTCCAGTTTTTTTTCTGAGGTTTTATAGCAAAGCTGTATGTTACTGTGGACCTGAATACCCATGAGACTATAGATTTTCATATTAGGTTTTGTCTTCTAAGTTTTCTCCTCCCTTTCACATCTGGGAATTGTTTCTTGAAGGTATCCTACCCCATCCTAGCCTCTTCAGTAGATGTTTTTTTGATACTGAATTTGCTTTGTGTTAGGATAGCTGCATTCCTGCCTTCATCAGAGGTCGTTTCACTCTGTTTTGCTTTTATCTGGACATTTTCAGAGAAGATCTTTTACTTTGCTATCAAGTTCCTTTTCCTTTTCTACCTCTAAGCCATTACAGATCTTGAACAGAATTTAAGTTATGGCATTGCAAAAAAATCCACGCCACTAAATTGGATGCTAGAGGCTTGAAACACACCCTGGATGTGGTGGTTTGGTTTGGGTTTTTTCTTCTTCTTCTACCAAAATGCTGTTTTTAAGGGATGATACAGAAAGCTCTGACTGATAATGTTCACTTCCTTCCTCCCAGGTAGACTTCCAGCCAAATGTTTCTTGCCACTAAGAAGAGTCAACTACAAATTGTGTCACAGAGAAAGAGGAGCTACAAATGTTCCTACTTGTGCCTTTCCCCAGACTGCAAAATTAGTCAGATTCTTGCATGGAAAAACCCAGAAATTCTTAGCTTTAGCCAGAAAAAAAAAAACTTCTAAAATGCCCCCGTTCTTTCCAGAATAATTGCAAATTATATTTCAACACCTTGCTATCCTCAGTCCCCTGCAGATTCAACAGGCAGAGCTGCACCAGAAAGCAATAGCACCACGATACCTTTTCCTGCCCACCCACTGTTACTGAAGGGAATTGGCAAAATTTTTGGCCCCCCTCTTACCCATCACAAACAAGAAGATGGAAGTGTCAATGGAAACATCACCCTGGCCCCACAAAGAAAATTATCAGCTGTTTCTAATCAGGAGCTTTATTAGGGTGTATCTAGTAACAGAAATGTTTCTGAGTAATAGAAGGGCATTTCTCTCTGTGTCACCATAACACGTGAGTCTCCTCCATGCCCCTCATGGCTGTTCCTTTGCTGAATCCAAATTCAGTGACAAACAACTGAGTTGCTTCAGGCTCTCTGGTTACCTGGTTTTATGATGCCAGTCTTCATGCTCAGGTGGGGTTGGCTACCACAAGGTGTACTGGTGAGAGCATCATAGAATTGTAGAATGGTTTGGGTTGGAAGGGAGGTTAAACATCATCTCGTTCCAACCTCTCTGCCATGGGCAGGGACACCTTCCACTAGACCAGGTTGCTCAGGGCCATGTCCAATCCTGGCCAGTGTTGGATGGGGCCCATCCAAGCCCCATCCAACCTGTTGTTCATTGTCATGAACAGTCCCTGCAGCATTGTTTACAGTGTCTTTCTGTTGAATTTGATATCACTATTTTCTCTGCTTATCTTTTTCTTTGTCCAAATATTGGCCTTTCCTTAATTAATCTTTCTGAAAGCAGAATCAGCTTCAGGTGTTTGATGTGAGGAAGCACAGCTCACATCCCTGTCTCCTGACATGCTGTCCTCTTCTGATGGATGTTGGTGCAATGATTCCTAGACATGCTGCCCAAAGCAGCATCTGGCTCTTTGCCACTCTCCTCAGGCACTATATTTGCAGCTTTGAACTTGCCTCTGTATATATCACACTGTTAACATGTCACTATCTTCCATTAGCCTTCCCGACTGCTGTGCACTTGGTTGGCAGTTTCCAAAGGCAACCTTTAAATTTTGAGTAAATTGTGGTCCCCGTGAGTTTTTGAAAGCCCAGCTTTGAAAAAGGATCCTCTCTTCATCTGTCACGTTGCACAGCACAGGAGTTCAGGTCACACATTCTTGTGCAAAGTAAATTCAAAGATCTATTCAAGACCACGGGAAGGCCATCAGAATGCCTGCATTGCTTTCACATGGTGTTACTTCCTGACAAAAACAGGTATTTTTTTTTCCCCTGTTAATCCTGAACAGATCTCTAATATGTGCATCTATCACTCATCAATGTTAGTTGTGGCAACAAAGGCTTTCTGTTGTGAAATACTTGCTTAATTTTTGTAAGCTTATCAATGGGAAATATGTAATTCTGGATTTACTGCCTTGGCATGTGCTAATAAACAAGTATTTTTAAAGAATCGTAAGATGAAGCTAATGTAGTACAGAGTAATTTGTTTCCACTATATGCAGAAGGGTTTGAAAAATTGACTTCTTTTTATGGAATTTTCCTTTGTCTTGTTAATGCCTGGTAGCTGTAGAATCACTTTTGTTTATCTAAAATGAATTATGCATGAATTTATACCTAATGTAAGAGCAGCACCAGTTGTGATGAGATCGATACCCACTGTGGATAAAATTTGGCTCTGTGATAGTGGCCAGTTAAAGGCATATGCATCATATGCATTAAGTCCTAATTTAAAGTCTTAAATGAGATTGAAGTAGTTCACAGGTTTTATGCTGTCCCTCTACACAGGAATAAGTGTTACCCAGTATGCACACAGAGGAGATATATGTCAAATTACTTTGATTTCTCGTGAAAAGTACTACAGTTATTTCTTCTGATAATTTTGGGGTTTTGCTAATGTGATTTTATTATGAAAAGGAAAGAGTTTTTCCTCTTCTGGTGGTTCTAAAGGAAACTGAAGACCCAGTGTAAAAGGAACCCAGAAGCAGAGAACAGGAACACCATTCTTGTAAAAACATGATCTAACAATGCGGATATGTCAGGCTGGCACCATTCTGTTTCTCTGAGTGACCAATGCTAGCTGCTTAGACAAGGAGAAAATAAAAAAAGGAAAAAAACAGAAGAGGAAGTAACGGGGTAAATGTAAAGTGTTCTCCTCCACCTCTTTGTTCTTTTCTGCCAGAGTCTACTAGTAATTTCTTTTGGTAATTTCTCTAATTTGTTTTTGTTGGACTGGCATAATAAAACAATTACTTTCATGAAAGTACTAGATGTGCTGTACTAGATTTAAGATTGTCCTTGAGTCTTCTGTCATGGCCCAATCCTGCCTCCAAAAGTCAAGAGATTGATATATATTTGTATTGTGTTGGCAGCATGAAATTTATTTGTTGCTGATCAGTGCCACTAATGAAGCTTCTTTGATATAAACTGAATATTAAGTATTTACTTGTATATGTGCCAGAGCAATCATGGAGTTTTGGCATAGGGAAGCTAGATGTGAGTTTATGGAAGCATCAGGAAATACACACTTCACATGTAGTGTGACTGAGGGTCTCCTGCTCTCTCTTATTCAATTTGTAGGGGATTTTACTCACGGAATACCAAGTAGTGGCAAGAGCATCTGGCTATGAATGTTTATTCTCACAAGCAGCCCTTCACAGTAATATATCCTCCAATCTCAACAGGAGCTGCATAGGAGATATGTGCACTTACATAAGTAAATGGAATTTTATTCTGGTTTAGTCAATATGTTGGGGTTTGTTTGTTTACTAAATGATCAAATGCCTCCCTGAAGCTGCTCATGCTTCAGTTCTGAATTGGACATTTAGTTATATATCAGCTGACTCAGTATTGAAAGGACAGTCCTCACACAAGTTTCTTAATCTTCAAGTTTCTTTCTTTAAAATTCTGCTTAAGGAGGACTGATGGCAAGAGGAGAGAGCAAGTGCTGATACAATTTAAGGAGAAAACAAATGCTAATCCTATCAGCCAGCTAGTCTGGGGAGTGGTGGTTATGTATGGAGTTGTTCTGCATGGGAAGTAGATGCTCTTCTGTAGCTTCCTAATTCCTTAGACAATGCAAAACCTTCAGCTCTAAGGCTTATTCCTCTGACGTGCTTTCCTTTGGTGCCCAACAATTGATGGTGAGGCAAAGTGAGGAACAGTCACAAACCTAGACAGATAAACAGAAATCTTTTCCTCTTGTTGCTTATTCTTTGTTTCTGTACTTGTTAACATAGCCAGAACTTACTGCTCAGCTGATAAATTGCAGAGAATCCTTTTTTTCTGATAATAAAGTGATGAATTTCTTAAATATGAAAAGTCATAAAAAACGTCTTCTGTGTTTATTTCTCAGTCTTCAGAGTACATGGAAACAGTTCACTGGAAATATTTGCCATTCATAATTTGTGGAGTGCTAATTAGACAGGGTTGAATGAACAGCCATCTCAGCATGAATCAGAAAGTCAGCACGTGAACATACTGTAGATAATATTCTTCTGAATGTTTCTTTAACTACGATCAAAATGTGCTGTTGATGAGTAGCACAGTAAGTAAACCCATGTGCTTTGGATTTTTGTGGGTAATGAGCATAAAATAGATGTTCAGAAATGTATTGTGAAATGAGTATTTGCAGAGTATGTTTTCCATCATTACTGATTTCCTACTCTCTAAGAATGTTGGTTGGATTGCTGTGAATAACATTTCCAACTGTAGAAAGATAAGTAAAACTATATAATGTAGACTTAAAGTTTTCTGCTTCTGTAGTTTCAGCTATTCAGAATATAAATTCATTTTGTGATCCTATTAACAATTCCATGTCCTATCAATACAATTTAATCTAAAAGCCATTGCAGTGAAGTAGTCTACTGGATGCTGTCATGGAGATGGTATCATAACCAGGAGGATTTGCTCTTAGTTAGCTAAAAATAATTTACTCTGAGCATTGCAAGGTCCAGTGAGATGCTATTGAGAACTGATGACATTTCAGGTTTATGGCCTATGCTTATCTCGGATTCTTCACCCACAGCAATTTTGCAAATTAGTTTGGTGATATTTCCAGCTCTGCGGGATGTTCAAATGGAGAACGAGTGCCTGAGTGAGGATTCTTTACCTGGGATCCAGTGCCCTGATCCTTCTTTCCCAGGAGTCACAAACAGAGTGCTCACTTTCACCACTCTTTGAGACTTGCTGCTGAACTCTGTCTCATTCAGCCAAGCATACAGACTCAGAGGAGGAAAATGAAAAAGGGTCATATAAGGCTTTGTTTTCTTTCAAGCTTGTCATGAGAACAGCCATTCTGGGAACCCAATAAAAGCTTTACCCATCTGTCCAGTTCAGACCATGTGGGGAGTCTTCAGTTCTGGTATCTCACTGAATAGTGCTGTAATGGCATGATGCATGTGAACAAGGTGAATTCCTGGGATGCCAAAAATTGGATGCAAGCAGTGGATTGGTGTCATTTTTCTCACATGGAAACATTTAGATTTATGGTTCTCCTGAGTTAGACTATGAATTCTTGCTTGTTTTTCTGAAGTCCTTGTTTATATTGAGGTGATTTACTTGCAACAAAAATGAGCTTACTGTGCGAGTTGTGTCAAGTAAATAGCAGGTTTTTGATATACCGCTGTCTTACAGTTTCCCTATTAAACATAGGATGTTATTTACAGTTATATGCTTCCTCCTCAATGATCTTGAGTAGTGAAGTGTGTGGCACAGTGTAATAGCTATTTCTAACTTTAGAAGACCCGGTTTAAAGTTAATGCTCCTTTTTCTTACTTTAATTAGTATGCTAAATAGTGTATGTACAGATACACAAACACTTTCTAACCTTACACAATATATATTATGCACTCTAGAAAGTATTTTCTGAGAGATGGACAGTTTTCCTTCATTGTTTGACTTTGGGAAAGAATGAGGCAGTGTGGGGAGAGCACTTTACTCCAGCGAACACTCATCAGGCTCTGGGAATACCTATTGGAAAGTCAGTGTTTTCAGTGGCCTTGCTCCACAGGTATGTCCTCCACCCAGCAAAGTACTAAAGCATGTGCAAAATTTCTAGGATGTGCTTGAATCCCTTGCTAACCCTTTTGAACACATGATAGAGCACATTGCTCAATGTAATTTCAGGCTTGCATTGTTCCTTTAGATGTTTGATGGCAGTAAGAGCTGAAATCAAATGAAGTAGCTTTGTATGAAGGATCCAGATTCAGCTGCCTGTCCAGCCTTTTATCTTTTTTGGTATTTTGGAGTGGCATGAAACACTATTTATTTTATAATACATAATATCTGTACATGTAATATAAATATTTATTCTACAGGAGAAGTAGAATATTGAAGCAAAGCTGATATCTCTCATCTCTGCTAAGCTGTTTGTCTTTTGGGCTGCAAGGGAGGTTTAAATCTTCCTGTTTCTTGATTTGCTATCATATTACCTTCTAAACATATTTAGCATACCATTTATTTTTATATATGCTGCTCACCATGCAGAACATTGTAAACTTCTTTACAGTCAGAGAGAGATAAGGCAGAAGAAAAATTCTTTAGTTACAGTGAGTTGCAGTCAGCCAAAAAGGGAAAGAGCAGTGCATTAAGATGCAGTAAAAGAATGAAAGTTGAAATTTTAAAGTAGTAAAAATGCTAATCAGCATGCTGGAGTGATTCATTGCAACCTCTTTTCAGAGATGTGTGCTGCTGTACACTGCTTTCAGTGCTGGTATTTGCAAGTATCAGCATATGCTGTGTATCTTCCTGCCTTCTGAATGCTGGAGTGTGAATGTGAATGGGACAGAAAAAGCACAACTTTTCTGGGAAATTGGATAAGATCTGGGGAAAGAACCAACAACAGAGAAGTGAATGAAGAATATTAAGAGCTATATTTATAATGATCACAAATACCTGCTCGCCTTTGAGAAATCAGCAGGGTGTTCCATCAGTGTTGTCAGGACAGAGTTGGTATTTGAGGTGATCTAAATGCTTTGGCGAGCTATTTATTTGTTTAAAGTATTTGCCTAGATGCATTAGAAGAAAGTTTTTTCTATTGCTGTGACCAAAAAAAAAAAATTTAGTCCCTATAAATCAATTAGAGCACCCCATGCTCAGCTTGCTTATTCAGTCATGGCTTTGCTGAACAGACAATGATGAACACTATTCTTGGTATAGCAGAGCTGTTATTTTAGTGTGAGGAGGCATGTGGACTCTTTTATGTAAGATGTAGTGTGCTTGATCTACTTTTGGTTGCCAGTATTCTGCCAGCTAGAGAATTCTGTCAGTTAGTGGTCCCCAGACTACTAGATCTTATTACCTTTTTTTTTTATCCCCCTCCTGTGGATAGGCAAATGTGAGAGGTGTGATTCACATGGAATAAGAATAGCCTTTAAATGTAATCTCTGAAATAAAAAGGAACATCAGGGGAACAGAAAAGCATGCAGTTAGTCTCACCATCAAAGTATGCCATTATCCTACATGTCTTGAATATCTTTATTTTTGGGATCTAGCTAGAGCTCCAAACTCCATAAGAAGACCTTTTCTTGTCAGATTATCAGCCTGTTCCATTCACTGCAGAAAATGGTCTAAGTTACAACTTCTGGTTTTTTTCTTTGAAGAAGTTTGGAATGTATTGGTGCTCATATACTGTGTCAGGCAGGGCACACTAAACTGTATTCAAACACAGACTTTCCCCTTAATGGTGTTATTTCAGTGTAAACTGATTTTTCACAAGCTACTGCTTTCAAAAATAGATTATAATATACTTGATAATGTTCAGGAAGTTTTAATTTGACTGGAAATAACAATATATTTTAGAACCTCAACCCTAATGACATCACAGAACACATAGTATTACTAATCAAACATATTTTTTCTGAAGATGTACTTAAAACTGAGATTTAAAATTCTTAGGAAAATTAAAGTGCTGACTTTCAAAAATAAACTTTCTGCTACACGATATCATCAACTGCGTGCCAGCATAACTAGAGCAGACTTTTATCGTGTTTTATTAGTGTATTCTATATGAAGTTGTATAAAAGTGACATGTCTGCCACCAGTAGACCAAAGCTAAATGCTGTCATCACTACAATGGCTTTGTTTTCTGAAATCAGCATTTTTTTGCATTTGTCAGTGACGGGGTTTTGCCTTTGGCTTTTGGATTAAAATCAAACAAGATCTTTTGGCACTGAAATTGAGATAGTGAAGGTGCACAGAATGCTCCTGTGGCATCTTCAGATAACTCTTTAGCCTTTGTTGTTTGCAGTAAATTATTTAGCAACAGTTATCATTAAACTGGCACATACAGGGGCTTTGAGGTGCTTTTTGTTTTGTAACAATATAAACCCAGGGTGATGCTGAGGGGATTAAAAGAAATTATGTAGATCAAGACATGATGTAGTAAGAGATATTGCAGAATCTTTTCCTGACATCTTTATGTTGAACAAGTACCTGTTTAGTGCCCTGAGTACGTATTATTATGTATTGTTTTAGAATGTTCACCATTTAGATTATTGTGCCATACAGCTATAAGCCTTATTCTGAAGAAGTAACAACCTAATTTGAAGTGCAAGTGGGACAAATGAAAAGGGAAAACAGCAAATAGTGTGAACTAAAATTGCACTCTCACACTGGCTATTTGTAGCATGATTGTTTTCAAAAAGCGTATTTTTTTAATCAGCTATCCCCAGTAGTACTTAACCATAATTGGTTAGCTGGGTTCGTTTGGGAGTTTTTTTCTGGCTTCAGAGTAGAGGGTGGATTTGTTGTGGGAGAGAGATAGTGAAGCTTAGTTCAGAATTGAGGCAGTTTTGTCCTCTGGCCAGCCATGCTTTGGAAGGAATCATAGAATCTCAAAGGTTGAAAAGACCTCTTAGATCATTGAATCCAACCATCAGCTCAGCACTACCAACCCACTACTGAACCGTGTCCCTAAGCACCACATATACATGTTTTCTGAACACTTACACCTCCCTGAGCAGCCTACTCCAATGTCTGGCCACCATTTCAGTGAAGAAATTTTTCTTAATATCCAGTCTAAGCCAGCCTAAAGAGATCTCTGCTGGACAATGGCTAACTCTGTTGTGTGCTGGGATAATAGGTAGGAATACAGATGCAATTGTCCTTTTGTGTGTTTCGTACTTATGAAACTGTGACAGCAAATAGGGAAAAATACATCGGCTTTCCTATGGTATGGACATGATTGTCCCTGGGAAGGGCTACTTCATGATGAAGGGCAGGATGATAAAACCACTGAGAATTTGTTCTATTTAACAACCTCTGCTCTGCTTCAGAAAGACTCCATCTCCAACCACTGTGGCTACGTTGCCCTATTTAGAAGGAGCAGCTTCCTGTCTTTCTGCCTTTGTTTCTTCACTCTTTTTCTTCTCACTTGTGCCCTTGCTGCCACCAGCACGTTTTGCAGTCCTTGGATAGCAGAAGCTCTGAGCCCTCCTACATCTTAAACAACTTTTGCTTGCCATAATGGGTTGTTGTTTCCTGCTCCTTATTCCAGCTTTCCTTTCCCAGCAATGGCTGATCGCGCCTTTTGCTATAGAAGTGCTGCTCATCCCCCTTAGTTCACACATTCAAAAGCTCTCTTAAACTGTCAATTTTAGCTGCCCAAGCTGACACCTCTCTTCCTCATATAGATTAGTTTCATGTTCTCAGCTTAAGTATAGATTAGTTTCATATTTGTGACCCAGCAAGACGCTGCCTGTCCCTGGCTGCTGTCAATCTCTGTTCTCTCTCCTGGGAGAAAAATGGGTGACCACGGGAAGGCACTGCCGGTGCTGCTTTTCTTCCCTACATGATGCAATCTGACAGATGCCCTGTGCTACTTCCTATCTCTGAGAGATGCAGGCTTTGATTCAGAAAAGTGTCTCTTCTTCCTTCAAAGAAACTGGCCGAAGGATCTCCATTTCTTCTTGTGCTTGTCTCAGAGGTGTGGAGGAAGTTACATTTCTGCTTTTTTTTTTTGCTCACAGAGACTGATTTTTTTCCTTCCAGGTTAATCCTTCAGAAGTGTTTCAGTCGGTCTGTTTCTCAGAGTAAATCTTAAAAGCCTTATGCCATCTCTACTCACACCAAATAATTTCTCTTCTGTGAGAAGCCCCACCAATGTCCCCATAACTTAGGAATTCACCCTTCCTCAGCATGCACGTGCATTCATTAATATTGACTACATCATAGAAATACACTTCTCTGCAAAATTAAAGCTCGCACAGATACGGTTCAAATAAAGACATTCACTTAAAAGGTAGGGCAGAGGTAGGGTGCCTCACAGGAATTCATATATGGAAATTACCATTAAAGGTGGAAGCCAGGCTCTAAAGGCCTTATTACATAAATGCCCTGCAGTCATAGGAATCAACGTAATCTCCTCTCCGGGATTCAGAAAGATATATGAAATGGCTTCTCTAAGAGCAAGGATTGGTAATAAATCTTTCAAATCAGGGATGCCAAATCAACAGAGGACCATAAAGTGATCTGGCCTACTACAAAACTGTTAGTCTGTTCTGAGCAATATGCAGGTCTTTTGAGTACAAAAAAGAAAATCAAGAGTAGTTAAAGTCACAAAGGTTAATGGGGAACTCAGATAAAATGCAAAAACATTTTCAGATGTTACTGAACACCTTTTTTATAAGGTGCTTGACTTTCTATTTGAAGGCAAAACATTGGATCTTACATGCATTTTGATAAAGCACAAGATGCAATATTCAGTAGGAAATTTTCCTGAGCTAAAGAAAGTGGAGATCTATAGAAAATTGTATAATGACCAGCTGGAGATGAGGAGGTGATGAGATGCCTACAAGCAGTTGTGAGCTAGGGAAAGGCCACAGTTCTTGAACTGTGGCCATGGTTTTGATTTTCTATGTTATTTCTAGTGGTGGCTTCTCTGTAAGAGTTAAATGAAACCAGTGGAATTTCTGGACAAAAGTTGTGGGGCTTTTTCTGTCCATAACAATAATAGATAATGTTGAAGACTGAGTAACAAAAGCATGATTAAATTGGCAGGGGAGTTGTAAGGTAATAGACATTGGGGTTAATAAAATTTTCTGCTATATGAAGTAAGTTCATCAATTGGAAATGACAGAGGAAGAAGACTCAGAATTATTAAATCACACAGTGGCTGGAATGAGTGATGTGATGAAGCCATGGCCAAGGCAAATGCAGTCTGGGGAGGGATGGTATGAAATATTTCAGTGAAAATAGGCACACATTCATGATCTGAAAAACACTGGAGAAACCTAGTGTGAAATCATCTTACCATTGTGATCACTTGTGTTTAAGAACTATAGAATCATAGAATGTTTTCGGTAGGAAGGTACCCTAAAGTTAATCTCATTCCAGCCCTCCAACATGAGCAGTTCACCTTCCCCTACACCAGGTTGCTCCAAGCCCTATCCAGCCTGTCCTTAAACAGTTCCAGGAATGGGGTGTCCATCACTTCTCTGGGCAACCAGATTTGAAGGAACACAGACTAGATCTGGAAAACAATGGGGAGAACTACTTATTGAGAGAGAGATATAAAGTTTGGCTCGCTAAACCCAGGAAAAGTTAGGTGAGAGAGGGGATATCATTGCTGTCTATAGATACATCAGGCAGGTAACAGCAGAGCAGCTGCTGAAGCACTAGGGTAGCCCTGGCACAGGAGCAGATGGAGATAAACTGGCCACAAATGACCTGAAGCTGATGAGAAGGTGCTCAACTACCTAAGTGGGAAATTGTAAGCAGCCTGTCCAGCGGGGGACAAAACAGCTAAACTAGTTGTAAGACAGAGCTTAATCCCTTTATGGGAGGGAGTTCACGACTTGGTTGTCAGTGACCAAAGGAGTCAGAACTCAGAGAGGAGGAGTGAGAGAGTCCAAGTTTTCAAAACGGACCACCTAATGTTACACTGTTAATTCTATATTTAAGCAGACAAACTAAAACAGTATAGAGTTTTTAGGTTTTGGTTTCCCTAGGAAGTACTACTTGCGTTTAGAGAGATATGTATAGAACTCAAGTTTTCACAGTTACTTTGGTATATAAACACATAGAGGGGGTTAACACCAAGAAGAGCTACTGCTGCAGCAAAATAGTTAAACATCATAATTCCAGCGAAGCGAAATGTGTGGTTTCAGAATCTGACCTCATTTTTTTAATAGAAATAAAAACATTCTATCTAGTTTTCTTTAGTTAATACTTATAAATAAGTGCATCATTAATATGGACAGTTAGTATGTACATCATTAGGATCTGTACAGTTACTAAAAGGGATATGGCAGCTTCCCTATGTTATTCCTGTCTAAAAAGGGTATTGGGACAAGGTCGTAATTTTCAGAGGGACAGCTGGCAATTAGACACTGGCATCTCTGAATGGTCATATTACAACTTTTTTTTTTTTGTAATGCATGTAATGGGTGAGGCTTATGTGGTTTGGAAATATTACAAAACACAACTGTCAAATCTTAGCAATATTAATGCTTCTGACATTAAAATATCCAAATGATAAATCAAAGTATTTTTCACCACTCCCCTACCCTTTCCTATACAAAAATCAGCATGCACCTCTGTCCCCCACAAAAAACCCAAACCCAGCAAAATAGGATTTTTCTTCCCTGAGCAGAAGAAATAAGAAGTGATTGTACAGATAAGATAATATTACTTCATCATTCTCCAGAGTTTAGAAATGAGCACTGGACTGGACTGGAGCAGAATCTCAATCAACTATTTAAAGGGTAGTTAGGTAGGAAAAGGATGTGCTGTATATCGTGGGCTGAATGTGGCAAGAGAAGTTTATGCAGTCTTCCACTGATCTGATTTGATCACTGTTGAAAAAGGGACAGCATTTTTTTCTCTTCCTTTTTGTTTCTACATTGTTTCTTGATATTAAAGAGATTTGAATAAGTCCATTTAAATCAGCCAAAACTTGTGCTTGAAATAGATCCCCCAAACTTCTTTGTACAGACAGATCCTCCCAGCTCAGCCAGTGATACTGAAAGAGTACTTGTGAAGCCGATTTTTCTGTCCGTTGTTATCACTTTAAATCATAGAAATTAATAAATTCAGTAAGTATATTACAATACAGCCCCAAAACAGTAACAGTTTGAAATAATGCATGAAGAAGTGTTAGCACATTTGAGTTGTTCTTCTCCTAGGTTGTTACACACAACCTAACTGTGACAGGCATTGAAAGGAAGTGCCTGCAAGTTATCTTTTCTTACAGGCTGTAGAATATGTAAAAAAATTAGAAATTGTGAAAAATATGTATATTATCCCAGAAGAGCTAATATGAATGAACCTGCTTTCTTTTCCCCAGTACCATTTCACCAAGCACATATCAAACTGTAATTTTATTTTAGACATCCTTCTACTCCTGCAGCAGCTGCCTGCACACATCACACTGTAGTATCGCACAGAAAACAGCTCTAAACCACTCCAGGTGCTGTAGAGGATGTTGCACATCCAGTGTTGATATAGCTGGTAAAAGGCTGGTGGACGGTACCATAATCCTTGGTTAGCAAAGCTACAGATCACAGGAACACAGAGTAGATCACTCTGTAGCCTATTGTAATAAAACTTTTATTTACACATAGTATTTTTATGGTTCTTTTTATAAATGATTCAATGTTTTCCATTTGTGAGCAGCTCCACTTAGCCTGTCAGTTAACCTGTAACCTCCTCAATAAAGGGTTCTGAGCAGAAGGCTTAACAGATGCAAATTTCCTTTTAGAATTCTTAAGGGAGATTGCCTATAGGTGAAAACTGACACAATGATAAAAGATGCTTCCAAGGACAACTTTTAAATCTGCAAAATGCTCTGGTAACTGTATGTGGGATTCTATAATCAACTTTTTCATAAAAAAAATGGAGATGTCCTCATTAAAAAATTTCTATTATGTCAGCCTATAGCTTGGGTGGTGTTCTAGGGGGATTTTATTTGCCTGTTTTGTTTGGGCAGAATTGAATAATTTTAACAGAAGACAGTGTTGTAAATGAATCATCTTGCATGATAATGCTGAAAAGGGGCTTTCTGTGAATCTGAACAGAACTGGCTCAAGTATTTGAAAAATGGCACCGAGACTTTAATAAAAAATAAATGTTATTCCACAGACATGGTAAAATGTCAAGGACATATGTACACTTAAGCAGCATTAATGAGGGTGAACTTTGCTCATATGCAGGGTTTTTGATAAAGCAAAAATTTGAAAAGTCATTGTATTTAAGCCATTTCCACTTAAAATGAGAAAAGTTGGAAAAGGACTGAATTTCTGCAGTCTGGTGGTAAAAATACAGCACTCTTCACCTTAAAGACATATGCTTCATTCTGTTCCTTGGTTCTTATCAACCTATCCTAAATATAATGCTTCCATATAATCAAGAAAAAAACCCCAGAGAGTGAACCACAGTTGTTTCTAAAATCCTCACAAATCTTACAGTTCATTTTCTATGTTCTCCCTTCCCTTCCAGTTTCACTTTCAGATCTGGCATCAGGAAAACAAGTAGAGGCTGGGAGGGTCCAAAGGCTGGTCCTTCAAAGACCTCTGCATTCAGCAGAGGTAGCAGCACAACCAGAAATGTGCTTTTGAGCCCCAGGCAGCAGCAGAGTAAAATGGTTAGAATGATTGGGTTTTTGGTGATGCTACATATTTAACAGGAAAGGAAAAAAGAGGCAGAACATTGTGACAAGAAGATGTCACTTCTTTTATTCACTTTCCCTCTGTGTTGCTGTCGTATGTTTGGGGTTTTTTTTCCCCAGAGTTTTCCATAGAGGCTTTTTCTGTAGTGGCCAGAAATCATGATCATTTGACAACTGCTGGCCTCTGTGAAATGAGCTGAATAGTCCCATGCCAGGTATCCATTTCACAACACAGAAGGCATTATCGTTGTTGGCAGCAATTAGTGTGTGTGTCGGCAGCCTTGCAGGGGATGTGAAGGATTGAATGGTCAGGGGGGTAATGGCCACCCTCTGAGGTCTCTGTGGAGAGGCATCTTGGCAGAGCATTAAGCTCTGTGTCATAAAAGTCGATGAATTGTGTTTCTTTACCAGGCTTTAACCATTTATTTTTAGCTATTTTAATTTTTTAAAAGGCAAGGAAAATAAAAACCTTGAGGAAGCATTAATGTTAAGTGGGGTATATTTGCATCCTGAAATCCTGTCTCTAACTTTTGGTGCTGGGGGATTCTTTTTTTCCCCCTTCTCTAATCTCAGGGAGTGGAATTACTTATGCTTCTACATGGAAGTCCCTCTGTACCTATTGAGGAAGAAGGGCCAGATCTTCTAGATCTGTGGTGATTGTTTTGAGTGTTGTGAAGTGCATTGGATTTTATTTTTATGTCTCCCCAAATCTCCAACAGAGCAAAACCCAGTAGTGATGGTCGTGGCTTGTCATGTAGATCTGTGGTTTAGATTTGTGTGTTGCTTCAATATGCAACAGCAAAATTAACATATAATGCCCTAGAGGCATAATATAGGGAGGGCTGATTTCAAGATCTGTATCCCATTATGTCCCATTTTATGACCTGCTTTCCATTGCTTAAGACTGTGCCATGCATTCACTAGCTGCAGGGTTTTTTTCTCTCCAGGATGCACAGATGGCATGTGCTTTGGACAAATCACAGCTAAGAAAAAGATACTGTTGTTTCAAGGAGCTTCATAAGGATGTTGTGTCACACCATATGTGGCAGAATCAAGAAGATGGAAAAAAATTATGGATGCTTGTAAAAGAGAGAAAGGATCGTATGGTGGCCAAGAAAGCTGCCTTGAAAACTAGTGTCTGTCTGGGCATGTGAATGAATCATCCTGCATGACTTTAATAGAACTTCTTGACGTGTCTAAGGAGAAGTATTAAGGTCTGGCTTTTGATGGCTAAATGACTAGAGTCAGCACTAGTGAGAATGTCGGTTCCTCAATTAGGATGCTTAAAAATAGGGGACATTTCTTTAGCTCATGCTTCTTGCTGTCCCCAGTTCTCCGCCTGTATGTTGTATTGCAGTAGTGCTTGTTCACCCTGCTGCCATAAATTCACAAATGTCTCTAAAATTTGGAGACACACTGTACTTGGATGCTAAGGAAAAGGTAGCATTGTTTAAGAATGCTTTCAATAGCATGTGGGTATAACAAGACGGGGATGGGAAGATAGTATACTTCTTTATTTCTTCACCTTGTTCAAAGGTACAGAATATTAAACCCATGCTTGTTTTGTGAACATTAGTATTATGCGTACTAGTTGAAGGAAAGAATGTGCAGAAATATACTATACAATCATATACTTGTATAATTTAACTTACTTATCTCTTTCCATCTTGCTTCAGCAGGCTTTGTGTGTGTTTAAGGCAGTAAACAGAGCAAATGTCAAGCACAACTTAACAAAAGTTTGTATAGGTGCATTCTTGCAGATAAGGGGCAGGTCACCTTACCAAAAGGACACGACACACACAAGAACAGTGTGATTGCATTAAAACTTCCAGGCTGTTGAATTGATTTGCTGCAAGAATGAGTCATTCTCTCATTTACCTTGGGGAGAGTGCATATGACATGCAGGAGTTCGTTAACAGCACGGCAAAGTTTGTGATTACACCCGAGGACAATAGAAAGGCATTTGTGCATTTAGTACCTCTTGTCACTTTTCCTGATCGGAGTTCTGAATGGCTTCATTACCTTCTGCCTATTCAACTACATAAATGTTTTCCTGGATACTGAATGAGCATTAAGTCCTATTTTCCAAGCTACAGGGAACAGACTGATCTGATCGAAAGGAAGTAGAACAGAGCAAGTATCATCTTTTATGCACCTTACTGCCCATCAGATCATTGTCCATACAGGTAGTTAAAACATCTGCACCCACCAGGTATCTGTGCTGAAACTTCTTTCAGTCCTTGGAAACACTTGGAGAAGTGTCTGAAGATGTGATGAATTGGCCAAGTGTTTATTTCAGAAGTGTGTTTTATTTAGAAGGATCAAGTGGATGACTCCTGAGAGAGGTGGGATATATTTTACTACTATTCCCAAAATCTGCGAAAGGTGATGGGGGATACAAGATAGGATGTGGGAGGACACATTTCTGACCATGTGGGCATTACACCGGCATGAATCTAAATATGAGAATAAAGATATACTGTAGAATTTTAAAAAAAGTCACCTAACTTCCCAGAAAAATGTATTAACATCGTGTTTGTCCAGAGTCAAATCAGGAGTTCATGTGCTTATGTACCCGTTAGGTGTTGGTATCTGATGTAGTTGTAGTGGTCAATACGGGAGAACTGCAGTAAGTCAGGAAAGCAGGGAGAGGTTTCCTTTCTTTGTCAAAGGAGACAGAGCTGCTCAGTAACTACTCAGTGCTGGCATTGTGTATAACAGAGACATTTGCATCTCTAAGGGAGGAAAGCAGTGATTATTTTATTAGAAAAAACAGTAAGACCACCCTCGGTTAAGATGCAATTAGAGTGCATTTTGGAATGAAAGATAATGTCTGTCTGGACACCTGGGAAACTTCAAATGGGAGATTTGCTATAAAAGTTTGAAGGGAAGATGGAGACACTGAGGGTGAGCTCTGATAGGTATTTCTGAGGGTTTCCTTTTATTGGAAGCAGTCCATGGGGAACCTCTCCCTTACAGGGAAATTTTCTGATAAAACTCAGGTGTAGGCATTATCTAGCAGATACACCTTCAGGCATAAACTCTGCACAGAGAGTGGAACTGTGCAACGAGCAGAGAGATGTATAAAGGAAAAAGAATTATTAAAGCATTGCTTTCCTTTCATTTCTCCACCTATGTCTTTTATAAAGTTGTGTAACTGTGTTGCTTATTTTGGATAGTCTAAATAAAATTCTTTTACTTTAGTTTATATTAAATTGTCCTCAAACTGTAGCACCATTTTAACTACATGAGCCAGGTGGGAAAGCTTGGCACCACAGGGGTCAGGAGAGGAAGGAGTATCAAGGGATGAGCCTGGCAGGTGTTCAGGGTGTCTGCACAAATCCAAAACCTTCAAGGGAGCAGTGCTGCACATGACTGCTTATAAAATTAATAAGGTTGTGGGGGTTATAGGGCGGTTGGGGATAGCCGCTGTGTACCCCAAATTATCTCTTGAGAGAGACAATTCGGGTGGAGTCTAGCTGCGAGCACACTCCCCTTTCTGCCCTGCGCTTCAGAGGCGCCGGTGGTATGCACCCCACACCTTAGCCGGATAGCTCATAAATTACCAGAGACAAAGAGTCAGGAGGGCCCTCCGCTTGCCCGAAACCCACGGTGGCGTTTACTCCGCAGACATGAACAGGCGAGGACAGCGAGGCACATGGCCGCTGCATTCACATAGTGTGTGATCTGAGGGCATGGGGGCGGTACAAAGGCGGGGCCAGGGAAGGGAACCAATGAACAGAGGGAGGGGGCAGGGACCAGGTCAGGAAGCAGCCGCACAGGCTGCTGGGAGAGGTAGTTTTCCATATAACAGGGTCTGGGGGGTAAGGTAACATTCTGACCGCAAGGACCTGTGGGAGAGGCTTGTCCTTCACAGAGGTAAGGAGGCATATTTCAAATGCCTGAGCCCTTCCACCGGCCTCATCACCTTTAGAGCTCTCAGGCTCAACAGCCGGCCCAGTGACCCCAACATCTCCCCCTTCTGTATTCAAAGGAAAAGCCTCCCCTAGTTGCTTAATCAGGCACTTCTTCAAGCAACCAAAAAGACTTAAAACTATAAAGATTATTAGAATCACCCACAGTCCAGTTTTGAGTAATGATGCCACCCATCCTCCAAGTCCCCATTGTCCAAAAAGGTTTTTAATCCAATCTGGTTCTTCTTCTANCCTCCGCTTGCCCGAAACCCACGGTGGCGTTTACTCCGCAGACATGAACAGGCGAGGACAGCGAGGCACATGGCCGCTGCATTCACATAGTGTGTGATCTGAGGGCATGGGGGCGGTACAAAGGCGGGGCCAGGGAAGGGAACCAATGAACAGAGGGAGGGGGCAGGGACCAGGTCAGGAAGCAGCCGCACAGGCTGCTGGGAGAGGTAGTTTTCCATATAACAGGGTCTGGGGGGTAAGGTAACATTCTGACCGCAAGGACCTGTGGGAGAGGCTTGTCCTTCACAGAGGTAAGGAGGCATATTTCAAATGCCTGAGCCCTTCCACCGGCCTCATCACCTTTAGAGCTCTCAGGCTCAACAGCCGGCCCAGTGACCCCAACATCTCCCCCTTCTGTATTCAAAGGAAAAGCCTCCCCTAGTTGCTTAATCAGGCACTTCTTCAAGCAACCAAAAAGACTTAAAACTATAAAGATTATTAGAATCACCCACAGTCCAGTTTTGAGTAATGATGCCACCCATCCTCCAAGTCCCCATTGTCCAAAAAGGTTTTTAATCCAATCTGGTTCTTCTTCTACCTTCAGTTCTTTTATTTGGTCCTTCATTTTCTGTATCGTGGCGTGGATGCTTTCTCCATGGGATGACAGGTTAAAACAGCACAGACCTTCAAACTCCTCACAGCAATGTCCATGGGCCAATAACAGAAAATCGATTGCTGCTCTGTTTTGCAGCGTGGCATGTCTCATGGTTTCTTCATCTTCAAGTAGTTGAGAGAGGGCACTCGATGTTAAACTAGCATGCTTTCCAATCCAGCACTCAAGGTGTGTGAGTTCACCCAGGGCTTTTGCTGCTGCCAGCCCAGGTATGAAAATCGATGCAGTGACCCTTTTAGACAATGACCAACTAACAACTTCGCTAACACAGTTTGGGTCCAATTGCTCTATACTTCTCTTTTGATGGGCCAATTGAGTATGGTTTTCCAATATATAATTTGGGTTTTGTTGGGTGCTAGTATGGAAAGCCTGCCAAGAGTACACCGTCCTCCCCGAAACCAGGATGGGGTACCAGACTATGCCCGATTCCCACAAATCAGGAACATATCCATAGGAAGTGCTTTGGGGTACATGGGTGACTCAGCTGGGATCAGGTGCTCGTCTCAGCACCAATTGTTAATGGAATACACTTTTTCAAGAGGTGTCACATCTCTATTATGACTCAATTTCTGGTATTTTTCACTGGATAATGTCTCTTTACTCATGCTAAAGAAAAACCTGAGGCAGTGGGTAGCCTGGGAGGACCCCAATAGTACCAATTAATGGGGTTCCTCTGGTGCTGTTGTTAGTGTATTCATCCATTCATCCCAAGCATCTACCGGGTAGAGTACCTGACCTGAGAAGGGTGGTTCATCCTCACGGAGAGGGATCCCCACCAGGCTCGATGAAAGTGGGTCATCAGCACTCCCCATTGACAGACACGTGTTCTTGCTGGAGTGCTTTTGCCAGCGTGACCCACACATTGGCTTTTGGCTGCAGAACAATCCATGAGACGATCTCTGATGGTAACAGGATCCAGGAGATCAGGAGAAAGCGAAGGTAGACAGGTGCAGGCATGGTGGTGAGTGAGGTATGAGTAGTCCTTTTTCCTTCTGTGGGTTTTCAAGCAAAATTATTAAAGAACGGTTTTTCATTATTATTCTTTTTTCCTCTCACCTCCCCCCTTCTATTTTTCTTAAGTTTATGAGGTAGGTTGCACACCAGTAAGAGGGTTGTGAGATAGGGAAACACAAGAGGATAACATATAAGGGGACTTGGGGTTTCAGATTTTTGAAAACAGCCTGGAGGTAACACGATTGGATGTTCACGTGTCCAGACACTTGCGCCATCGTCTTCTCCAGGCGGCACTCGTTTCATTGTCTGCGGTCTCCTTGTCGCAGTCTGGGGTGTTGTCTGTTGTTTCCTCAGGGACTGTCACCAATGGTCCAAGGTATGTCTTTCCAGGTATCCACCTGGGTCCTGAAGGTGTGGAAACACAGGTGTATCCCCTCCCCCATACGATTAGTGGAAAAGGGCCTAATATTTGATGACTTTCTGGATCTTTGATCAACACTGGCGGTTGTTCTTTTAATTTGGCCTGGGTCGAATTAGTGAAATGCCAAAAAACTGGGGGAGTAGGCTCTGAGAATGAATTATTCAAGAAATGTATTGTGAACAGGGCCTTACAGAGTCTCACAATGGGAGAATTGACTTCTGTCCCTCCTTTCTGTTGGTCCAGAACTCTTTTAATAGTTTGATGAGTTCTTTCAACTATAGACTGACCTGTGGGGGAATGGGAGATGCCTGTGGTATCCTGGATACCCCACAAACTAAAGAATTCTTTAAGTTTCTTGGAGACATAGGCTGGATCATTATCAGTTTTTATTTCTGCAGGGGCACCCAGAATGGAAAAGGCAAGGAGAAAATGTTTCATAACATCCTTTGCCTTTTCTCCAGCATGAGCTGATGCGAAAACAGCTCCAGAAAATGTATCTACAGAGACATGTACATATTTAGATCTCCCAAATTGTGGGACATGGGTTACATCTGTTTGCCAGATTTCACAGCTACTTAGACCCCGGGGGTTAGCCCCGGGACCAAGTGACGGCACCTGGTAGCTTTGGCAGCTGGGACAGGTTGCCACAATCGCCCTTGCCTGCTCTTTAGGCAGCTTAAACATTCTCATGAGGGCTGGAGCATTTTGATGATAAAACTGATTGCTAAGTTTTGCTTGAGCAAATGTGTCTGGTACATTGGGGGCTTGCACTGGCATTGCAAGAGCGTCTGCCCTCCGATTCCCTTCGACAACAGGACCAGGAAGATCGGTGTGTGACCTCACATGCATCATGTGGAAGGGATGCTTTTGGTGGGAAAGCAGAAAAACAGGCTTAGAAAGCAACTTCTGCAATTTTGGGTTAGACACCTCTCTTAACAAAAAGTGCTCTGCTCTGGCAATTACTCCAGCTATATAAGCTAAATCTGTCACCAGATTAATAGATTCCTCAAACCTCTCAAAAGCTCTAACTACTGCTGCTAATTCTGTGATTTTCGGGGAGCTATCCACTACCTGGACGTCCGACTCCCACATCTGCGTTCTGGGGTCCTTCCATGTCATCACAGATTTGTATGAGCTCCCTGAACCATCCGTAAAGACTGTTAGAGCTTTGAGAGGGGTTTGGCTTTGAAGTTCCTTTGGTGCCAATTGAAGTTCAGAATTGAAAAATTTATGGTTTGGATTGTGAATTGAGATCTTGCCTGAATAGCTGTCTAGGGCAAACTGGAGGTGCTCATTTGTCTGGAGCAAGTGCTCCAAGACACCAGTTTTCAGTGGCAAGTAAATGCGTGTGAAATCACACCCCACAAGGGTATGGAGGCATGCTCTGGCTTTCATAATCAGCTGTGCCATCAGCTCTTGTGGTGTGGTGATAGTTTTGCATGGCTGATGTGGCAAGAAGACCCACTCTAATATAAGAAGAGGGTCTTTTAGTTCATCATCCCACTGAAAATTCAGCCCATGCAACTTAGGCGACCTACCCAAGATGATGAAACTAAAGGGCAGTTCAGGGCTGGTCCGATGGGCCTGGTGAGAAGACAGGGCAAGCTTCAATGGATTCTCAGGCTTCCTCTGTGATGGTTCGAGGGGAGTCCAGATCCTCGCAGCCTTTCAGGAGGTTGAACAGTGGAGCCAGCTCCTCTGTTGTGAGTCCCAGCCGAGGACGAACCCAGTTGATAGAACCACAAAGCTGGTGCAGGTCCCTGAGAGTCTTTGGGTTGTCTTTGATGGTAAGCTGCTTGGGCACGATTGTTCATTCACTGATGCGAAGTCCCAGATAAGTCCAAGGACAGGTATGCTGGATCTTTTCCTGCTGTATTTCAAACCCTGCCTTTTCAATGGCCTGAACAGTTTTTTCTAGAGTCAATTCCAAGTAAGCATCATCTGGTGCACAGATTAATATATCATCCATATAGTGGAGGATAATAGACTTAGAGAACTCTTTGCAAACAGGGGACAGGACACGGGCAACATACCATTGACAAGTTGTGGGCGAGTTCTTCATACCCTGGGGAAGAACTCACCAGTGGTACCTGCATAACAGAGCTTGCCGATTGATAGATGGAACAGAGAAAGAAAACCTGGGAGCATCATGGGGGTGCAGAGGTATATTGAAAAAGCAGTCTTTGATGTCTAACAGAGCAAGCTTCCATTCTCGGGGAAGCATAGAGGGTGAGGGTAACCCTGGTTGGAAGGGACCCATATCCTCTATGACATCATTAATTTTTCTGAGATCTTGAAGCAGCCTATACTTGTCTTTGCTAGGTTTTTTTATTACAAAGACAGGAGAGTTCCAAGGGCTGTTAGTTGGAACAAGATTGCCCTTGGCAAGCTGCTCCTCTATGAGAATTTCAAGAGGGTGTAATTTTTCTGCTGACTGGGACCACTGTACAATCTGAATAGGTTTATCTGTCTTCCAAGACAAGGGACAGCGCTCTTTACAGTGGCCCCTGCTAAAAATCCTGTGGCTTTGGGATTTCTAGTCGGGCTCCCCACTGGGAGAGGAGGTCTCAAATGTTATTTTACTCATCTTTTTCTTGTATTTTAGGAACACGGTGTGGCCAAACCACTGAGCTGGGGGATTTTCTGTGATTTATCTGGATTTGGTTCCAGCAAGTGTGACTTAAAGATGATTAAATGGACTGAGCTTTTGGCCTGATTCTATTATAGCTTCATTACAGAACTTTGAATTGAATGTAGTAAAAGGCAAGCTTGCCTTTTACCTAGGAGCCTTGTTCCTCAGAGAGAGCCATAACTTACAATTCACAGTTTGTTAGAGAGGGTTTGGTAGGACCTTGAAGTGAAAAATACGTACCCAGATAGAATCTCATGTGCTGTTTTCTGTATGAATTCATCCAGCCTAGAAAGGCTGCGACAAGCTGCTGATTGTTTCCCAGTGTTGCCTCGTCAAACCTCACTTTGCGCGTCTGATGGCTTCTGTTCGAAGTTTTGAGGATCTGCAGGCCTCGCTAACTTTCTCAGGTTTGCCAAAACCAGCTGTCCCTTCTTTGCTTTATCAGTATTAGCCAAAATTTACACTTTTGCTGCATTGATTTGATCATTATCTTGTGAAGCTGTAAGAATTAACATAATGAAGTATGTTTTCTTCTTTACTTAAAAGGCATTTTTAGTTTTATTGAAAAAGGTGTTTGTACTAATTGTCTGTCAAATATTTAATTTTTACTTATTCAGATAACTTCCTAAAATGTTGCAGGTTTCCTCCCTAGGGGTGAGAGAAGTATCATTGAAACTGATGCTTAATTTAAAGGAGAAGTAGCGGATCTGTAAAATGATTTCTACATTATATATGGTGTTGAGTGAATGCTGTGGACTGTCTTCGCGTATTTATTTTGGATGATTATGTACAATATCCAAAGAAGCTGAGCAATGGTAGTAGGTACCCTTGGATATGACAAATCTATGATGGGACTTGCAAATATCTGTTTTCCTCATTGCACTATGCATCCCTAGGCTTAGAACAGGGGTGGATGAGATAACATCCTAAACAACTCTTTGGCTAAAACTGTCTTTTCTGGCAGTAAAACATATTGGGATGTGGGCTTCCACCATGGAAAAATATCACTCCTTGCAGTGTGATATTAAGTTGTGGGAAGAGACAGTAACACTATGTTTTGTTGTCGTTGTTAACAGCAGTATGAGCACTTGCCAAAACCACTTCTATAGATCAAAACATGCACAGCTATAAATCCTAAGCATTTAGACCAAATTAGTAGTATTGTATTTTATAATATTTACCTTTTGCCAACCTGTGCAGTCAAATATTTGAGACTTACTGCATTTTCATATTTCATTTTCAAAAAGGGTGGTCAACGTTCATTACTCCATAGATCTAGATAGCTAGTTGGGGAAGGAAAATTGGGGGGGATTAGTTGGGGGTAGAGGGGAGGGATGTTTATTTGTTTAGGGGGGTTGTGCTGGTTTTTGTTGTTGTTTTTGTTGTTTGGTGAGGGGGTGGGTTTTGTTTCTCTCTTTTTTTTTTTTTATATTGGAGAGATTTGGGAAAATATAAAAGGTAATTTTTTTTCTGAAGAATATGATGTGGGCTGACAAACTAGCACCTGAACTGTTGCAGTGTTACCTTAAAGGCAGGTTTATTGAAAGAAAAACAATACATGTACATTTCTAGAGCATATTCAATATATAGAAGATACAGAGAAGCTCACAGTTGTCATCCAGGAGAAGCCAATGGATAAATCACACTCGTACTGAGGCTCCATAGTTAAGCTCTTTGGAACTTGAGTGGCCTCAAGCACAACTTGCTCATTTTTTTAAGGGTGAAGTGGGAGTGCCAGTGTACATTTTCATAATCCTGAAAGGAGTCAGCAATTTTTAGGTGTTCCATCCAGCCTTAGGGCTAATGCTACTTATTTTGCACTGTATGATCATAGTTACCATTCCCCAAGGCAGCAAAGACTAACAGTGTGGAAAGCCTGTGAAGTAGCAAAGCCTGAAGTAATGAAAAACCCTAATTTTCCTACTTTTTAAAGGAGATCTCAGAAATTCATTTTTCAGTCTGTTTTCATTTATAAAGAGTTCTACAGATGAAGCCTATTTTTTAAATTATTACCCACTTTCTGAAGAATACTTTCCCTAACCTCTAGCAAGTTTTGGGTGCAGAGCATGTATTTTTAGAGTGGATTTTACAGGAACATGTCAACATATGCCTCATGGAAAGAGTGAAAGGTATGACTTTAAAAACATGATCCTCTAAATCGACAGGAGACTTTTTTTTTTTAATTATTCACATCATTTCTGCTTGGAAGCATCTGAAACTAAAGGAGTTCTGAGCTACCCTAAGTCTACATTTTTTTCCTTCTGTGTTTTGCCTAATGTTGCATACATGATGCAGTTAGTAGAATCTAACATCTTGTGAGGGACAGATCAAGCTCTCCAGGATGTCATGCTTAAAATCTGTAACAAGATTATTTTTATTGCTGGCAAAGGAAGCTAAAGGAAGTGGAAGAATGTAGTTGTTCATGATGCAACAGTCAGCTAACTTTCCAGCTCATGACTGAACCAGGTTTGTTTTCTTCATTAAGTTCATATAGTAACTTACTTTAAACTTTTTTTAGCCATGCTCATAAAATGAAATATTAGTTGAATTAGGGTTGTGATAATATTATAATATGAGATGCCTTTTTTTTCTCCCTAATTCCCTTGCCTGTGAACATTTTTCTGATCTGCAATGAAGGTGACCTTGCCTGATTTTCCAGACTATGAAATATTTTTTTATGTATGTTCCTTCAGTATTTTCAAGAGGATAATTACCTTATCTGAGAGAAAGAACCTGGTGAAATATTTGCACTGCAGTTTGGAAGTTGATGCCTCTCCTGTATATAGTCTGCCAATCCAGCTGAGAGGCAGCTCATGTTGCAATGAAGGCTTTAGTTTGTATTTCTCTCCAGCACTTCTGTTTCTTCTAACTGCTCACTGTCGATTGTAGAGAAGTTTTTGGAGAA
>VXAD01010047.1:153444-170966 GCA_013399195.1 Dicrurus megarhynchus | reverse complement strand
AAATAAATAAAATAAAATTAAATACAAGAAAAGAAAAGAAAACAAAAAACAAAATAAAATAAGATAAAATAAAACAAATTAAATAAAGAAGAGAAAAGAAAAGAGAAGAGAAGAGAAGAGAAGAGAAGAGAAGAGAAGAGAAGAGAAGAGAAGAGAAAAAAGAAAAGAAAGAAAAAAGAAAAGAAAAGAAAAGAAAAGAAAAGAAAAAAGAAAAGAAAAGAAAAGAAAAGAAAAGAAAAGAAAAGAAAAGAAAAGAAAAGAAAAGAAAAGAAAAGAAAAGAAAAGAAAAGAAAAGAGAAAAGGAAATAATTAAAATTAATTGAATAAATAAAATAAAATTTTAAAAAACTAAAACAAATTAAATAAATTAAATATAATAATTGAAATTAATTTTAAAGGGCATTTTTTAAAGTCTCCTGGGATGAATCCAAGTTTTTTTCAGGAGAGGATTTCTGAGGCCCCGCAGGAATTCCTGCAATCCTCCAGCCCCAGATTTAATACGAAAATGTCGCTTAATTCTTTCTCTGTGCTGTCAGAAATGGTAACCAGGCAACATCTCCAGGGCCGAGTGGAGTGGAAATCTCCAACCACTCCAACACGAGAGCAAAGGGAAATATTCCAAGCAGGAATTTCCATCCTGCTGTCTTTGTTTAGCCCAGGCAGAGCAAATCCTGCAGGGAAAAGACAAGGAATTTGTAGGATGGGGCACTGGTGGCTTCTCCATGGGATGGATAAACAGCTGGAATTAAGGACAACCCAGCTGGCTCCCAAAAAACTGCCTGATGCTGATTGGAAAACCGGGAATTCCGCTGGAATTTCAGGCCAGGGAATGGCAGGGAGCTTTTAGTGTCCCATTTTCCAAAGGCCGTGGATATCCCAGTGCCTTGGAATTGTCCCCCTGCAGGGAAGGGATCATCCGCTGGGTACCAGCAGCAGAAGTCCCGGCCCCAAATGCTCCTTCGGGAATGCCCAGGAGCACTCAGGAACGTCCATGGGAACGCATTCCTTGTGTCCATCAGGATGGATGATCAAAAAAATCAGGATTTTGGTTTCCCTGCCCCAGCTCCTCCTGAACTTTCCTGAGTTTCTCTGGGAACTTGAATTCATTTTGCTCTGCACAGCTCTGCTTTCATTTCCCCAGGTCTGTCCTGGACATTTCTAAGGCAGGAGTGATCCCCAGCTGGCTGGGAGAGCGTGGAACCAACCTCAGTTCCGCGGGAATCTCACAATTCCCACTTTTCTTCTCCTTCCTTCTCCTTCTCCCTCCGTAGCAACCGGAAAAGGAGGCTCAGGGGAAGAACTCCCTGGCAGGAGGGGGCAGAGGGTCGGGCTCTTCTTCCAGACAACAAAGGAAGAGGAGAAACGGCCTCAAGATGCTCCAAGGGAAGTCCAGGCTGGATATCAGGAAAAATTTCCTCCCTGGAAGAGTGGTTGAACATGGAACAGGACGCTCAGGGAAGTGGTGGAGTCTCCATCCCTGGAAAAGTTCAAAAAACAAGGAGATGTGGACATTCAACGGGGTTTAGTGGGAGTGGGGGGGTTTGGTCTTGATGATCTTGATGATCTTCCAACCTTAATGATTCTGGGATTAATTCTGGGATTAATTCTGGGATTAATTCTGGGATT
Organism: Dicrurus megarhynchus; assembly: GCA_013399195.1. Classification (NCBI taxonomy): domain Eukaryota; kingdom Metazoa; phylum Chordata; class Aves; order Passeriformes; family Dicruridae; genus Dicrurus; species Dicrurus megarhynchus. Next base: position 169,340 of record VXAD01010047.1, on the reverse strand, counting down.
CTGTGATTCAGTCCTGACTCGATCAGGTACAAGAGGACCCCACCCTCCCCTCCTAAAGAAGCTGTTCTTTCCTTTAGATTAAAATCCTAATTTTTAATGATTTAAACCCCCTAAGTGCAATTAAAACCCCTGAGCCGCAGAGCACAGGAGACAATTAAATATAAAAATAAAAGATATAAATAAAATGGGTCTGAGCAGGGCATTAAATCAGCAACTAAAGGTGGTTTTTCTGGTGGTGATGCTCAGGGCAAACCTCTTCTTAACTGGGAGGGGAATAATCCCAGCAAGCCAAACTGGGAGCGCTTGGAAGTGCTGGGTTAGTGGTTGGAATATCTCATATGGAGCAATTAAAAAAGCAAATTAAAAACATATTCAGCACCGGAAATTCTATTTCAACGTGGCTGCGTTTTCTCATTGCGAACGCAATTAACAAACAGATTTAAAACATCCCCCCATTAATTAAAAAAAATTAATAATCTCGAATTAAACCCTCAGGGTGATGGGGTGAGGTCCATCAAGAAGATGCTGAACCAACACTTGGGGTTGGACAAGAGGAAATGGCCTCGAGTTGCACCAGGGGAGGTTCAGGTTGGGACATCAGGAGGAATTTTTTCCTGGAAAAAGTGCTCAGGCCTTGGAATTGCCCAGGGAGGTTTGGAGTCCCAATCCCTGGAGGTGTCCAAGGAATTCCTGGATGTGGCACTCAGAGCTCTGGGCTGGGGACAAGGTGGGCATCGGATACAGCTTGGACTCGATGGGCTGGGAGATCTTTTCCAACCTCAATAATTCTGGGATTCTGTGATGTTTTGTCTCCACAGGCCCCCCACATTCCAAGGTGGTGGCCACACATCCCAGGTTTTGGATCTGGCTTTGGATTTTGAGAAATAACCTTGGAAAAATGCCCTGATTTTGCTCCTGCAGCTTCTGGTCACCTCAATTCAAAATGGTTTAAACATTTCAGGTCACTTCGTTCTCATAGTTCAAAATTAAAATGAAAATAAACTTTCTTTTCCAGATTTTCTCCCTTTTGGAATAACCCGTGGCAGATCCAGGCAGTGCAAAATTATTTGGGGAAAAATTCAGCCAGAGTGAAGGGAACAGAGAGGAAATTCCAGTGGTTACTTTAGTGTCAGAATCATTTCTGTTTTCAGTGCTGATGAAACCCTAAATTAATTTTCCTTTTAAAAACTCATGGAAAAATGCACCACAGCTTCCAAGCACCTGTCAGTGTGGAGCTGTGATAGATCCCATTTTTATTCCCAATTAATTTTCCCTGCAGTAACATCGTTAATTTGTTTATAAGCTGTTTTCTCTGCACTTGTTTCTTATCAGCTCTGTTGTAAATGTCAGGCCTTCTGTTAAAATGCAGTGAGTTACAGATAAACACTACTCCACGTTCTGGGATTGGGGAAATAATGAAAAATGCGAGGTTTATGGGATGGAAATCCTGTAAACATCAGCATGGGTTTATTGCTGGAATGTTTGGGGGAAGGGGGAACTGAGTCAGTGCAATTTTTAATTTAAGGAGGGTTTTAATGGCATTTTTATGGCGTTTTTCTGGTAATTCCTAAAGGTGTTTCCAGGATATAAAAATCCGGTTCTTATAGGGAAATCTTTATGGCATCAGGGATAAAATATTCTTATGTGGGCTTTGAATCCATTGGATTGAGCAAAGTTTGGTCCTTATGGGCAGAGCAATTATGATGATGATGGAATTAAACGGGAGAAATCTCCTGGTTAATGAACAGCAAAGAATTCCAGAGCATCCCCACCCTCGGGAAAAGCACCAAAGCTCAAACAGCACCAACAGCCTCAGCAGTTCGGGATGTCCTGATTTCCAAGGAAGTTTCCTAAACTCTGAGTCAGAGCTGGGGCTTCCCTCCAGGAGCAGGAATGGGCTCCTCAGCCGTTGGAGAAGCGGGAATATCCGTGGTGAGGTCGTACCACAGCTCCTTCTGTTTTGGGTCTGGATGATTTTCCTTTGTTTCACTGAGAGCCAAGACCTGGAATCGTGGAATATCCTGAGTGGGAGGGACCCACAGGGATCATCCCAGCTCCTGGCCCTGCACAGGCACCCCAACAACCCCACCCTGGGCATCCCAAACGCTCCTGGAGCTCTGGCAGCCTCGGGGCCGTGCCCATTCCCTGGGGAGGTCGGGCAGTGCCCAGCACCCTCTGGAATAGAGGAACTTTTCCCTGATTTCCAACCTAAATTTCCTGCTATCCTGTGAGGTCCCAGCCTGGTTCCCACGTTTGCAGAGGTCGCTTCTCCATCACCTCCCAGTCTTCCAAACTGGTCACCATTTCCGAACTCCAGGATTCCCAGGAAATAAAGCACTTCAGGACCAAGTCCTTGAACAGCTCCCAGAGGGAGGGGCTGGAGTCTCCTCCCTGGGGATATCCCAGAGCCCTCTGGACACACTCCTGTGCCCTGAGCTCTGGGATGGCCCTGCTGGAGCAGGGAGTGGCACCAGTGACCCTCTGGGGTCCCTTCCAGCCTGGCCCATCCTGGAATTCCATAATCTTGTCAAAACCTCCAATCCCTTCCCTTTGGTGCTTTATCCATCTGCACTTCCCCTATCCCATGGATGTTTTTCCTGGTCATTCCCGCCCTCCTTGCCCACTTGACCACATTATGGTCACCCTGTGGCCGTGCAGCCCTGCCATAGGGGACTGCCACCGCTGGGACACGCCTTAAGCTCAGGCCTAAATTTGCACAGCCCCAACTCTTCCTCGCCTGAATTTTCCTGCCCTTCCTGACATTTTCCTACCCTTCCTGACCTTTTCCTGCCCTTTCCCATCCTTGTTGTCCCAGCAGTTTTCCTCATTGATCAGCTGTCTGTGCCTCGTTGGTTTTCCTTTGTTGATCTTTTTTTGGGGGACAATTGTTTTCCAGAGCCAGGAACAACCCGTGATTCCAGGGAAAACGAGAGATTTATCACTAAAACACTGCTGAGGAGAGAAATCCAGAGCTGCTCCAACAGCAGAGGCTTGGAAAAGGGGAAAGTCAGGATTTGGGTGCTCCAAGGGTTCCCTCTTTTCCGGAGCCAGGTTGGGAGAGCTGGGAATATTCAGGATTTTATTGGGAACACAGATCAGACACGGAGTCCGTGTTCTTTAACTACCAGGCTATTTCTTAAATTCAGTTGATTTTAATTAAAGACTCCTTTTTAGCATTAATTAGTATAACGAGGCCTTTCCCCATTTCATCTAATTCCTAAAAATCTCCAGAAAATCACATTGGCTCCAGGATTCTCCCAAATCCCCAGTTATATTGCTCTACACCTGAGTAAATTTGAACTTGATTTTTCCCTACGAATGCAGGATAATCCTGATCTTCTTTCCATGTTTACTTTGGGCTCCACAGAATTGATGGCATTTTTTCCTCCTGGATTTATCCAGCAGATTGCTGGGATTGAAAGGAGGCAATAAATTTAAATCCAAGGGGGTTTTTTTGGGAATATTTACCAAGGAGTTGCTTTTTGGTGAAACTGAAGCTATTTTGAGGTCAAATCCATCAGGGAGTTCAGACTGAAATTATCCAAGGAAATTTTTTCCATGTCCAAGCAATTTATTTAAACTTAATTTTCCTTTTTTTAGATTTCAGCTGAGATTCAGTAAGAATTAAATGGGTTTTAAGTAAAGGGAAAGAAGGGAAAATAAGATTATTATTCGGAAAACACTTGGAAGTGGAAGCTGTAGGAAAGCACCAGTTTGGTGGCAATTTTGGGATGAAAATTCCTTCATTTCCAACACACACAGCAGCCACGGGCTCTCCCTCTAATAAGACGTGATGGAAAAAAAAGGGAAAAAATGAAACCCCGTGGTTTCCAAATTATTTGGGATGGTGGCTGCTCTGAGAGAGGCTCTGCCACGGAATTCCTGAAATTCCTTCCATGCAGACAAAATTCCTGGAGTCTCCAAGCTGCTCCTTTTTGCTGTTCCAAGAAATCCAGCCTAAGATACATTCCTAAGGATGCTCCAACCCTGGAATTAGTTAGCAGAGGGGAGATTTGGGGCATTTTTTTCTACAACCAGAGCTGAAATTGGCATTAATTATTCCACACCAACTTCCTCCTTCCAGGTTTCCAGGGTCAACCTTGGAAGAGAAAATTGATATCCCTGCCACAGTGGGATCCACCCACTGGAACCTCCGAGGGACCTCTGAGGGACCAGTTTGCCCACTTGGCCCAGTTTCCAGCAGCATTCCAGAGCCTCCTGCAGGCTGCTGTGCCCCAAAGTCAACAGGAACAGCAGAGACCGCAGAAAATGCAGGAAAAAATCAAAATTCCCATTAAATAGAAATCCAAGATTTCCAGGGAGGTTTATCAGCAACACAAAAGGAGGAAAGCAGGAACCTGCTCTCCTTAATTCTCTGTTTCATCTTTCCAGTGGGGAAAAAGCAGGGAAAAAGCAGCAGATGGGATGGAAAGGGGGAATTATTGCTTTTGCCATTTCCCTGCTCTCTCCCTGACGGGGAGAAGGGAATTTTTTACCACCTTCCTTTTGTTCTGATGCCAAAATCCAGCCTGGAGCGAGCAGGACAAGGAAAAAAAAGAGCAAAAAGCAAAAAAAAAAAAATCAGAAACATCATCACTCTGCAAAGAGGAACAATGCAAGGGAGGCGGGAGAACATTCCCAGTTTATCTTTGATGTTCCCATTCCCGACTTTACAACGGAGATCAAAACAATCCCGACATCGAAGGTTTTGCTCAATACGGAAAAGAGAAAATTTTCAAGGATTTCAGAGGATTTGGGTGTTTAAGAAAGGCTGGCGTGAAAATTCAGCACTTAAACGGGAGGTTTATTCCTTTATTCCAGCTGAGGAGAGCTCTGGAATTTCACCTTGGAATTCGGGTCAAGGAGGCAAAGCAGAGGGAAAGGAGATGGAGCAGCCAAGTGTGGGAAAAAGAAGGAATCTGTAGGAATGTGCTGCCATTATCCACAAAGCAAGGTCAATATGGGGATCTCAAGGAATTTTTTTCCCATTTGTGGGGTCAGGAGGCTGAAGTCGGAAGGGTTGGGCATGCACAGAGATCCTGGGGTTGGATAATTCTGGGATAGTCCCTGCCAGGGAGGGAATTTCCAGTAGGAAATAAAGCTTTGTGCAAAAAGGGACTCCAAAACCAGCTTTTTCCTCCCTATATATTGTTTAGGAATCACTAAAGCCACAGCAGGCAGTGAGGATTTGTAGGATTCCTTGATATATATAAAAAAAGCAGCATTTTTAATTAAAAATGTGCTTTAAGCTCATTATTTTACCAGATTGGCTCGAGGTGTGGGGGTTGCTTCCCAAACTGCTGAGAAAAATGAGCTCCCCTTTCTCTGTCAGGGAATAAATGGATTTTATTTGCTCTTCTCTTAAACAAAACTTAATTAAAGAGCTGCGATGTTCCCAGTCAAGGCAACAACCCCGACATTCAATTAAAAACCGATCTCCTTTATTAAGTTACAATCCAATTCCAGGTTTTTCCTGGCGATGCTGATAGTTCCCAGCTCCTCCGAGATATCTGGAAGCTGTTTTCCTTTCGTAAATTCCAATTTTTCCTCTCGGAGTCGTAATTTTCTCACCTCATCTCTTGTGGGGTGCGACCTCCATCAGCAATTAATGACCCGAGACAGAAGAGCCCGAGGCTGAGCCCATCAGGAATTCCACCTTGGGATGACACTTCCATTCTGGAGAACACCACAAATCTTTCCTGCAGACCTGTCCTGGTTTGACACTGGCCCAACGCCAGGCACCCACAAGAGTCGCTCGCTCACCTCCTCCTGGGCAGAGGAGAGGAAAATAATTAACGAAGGGTTCATGAGTTGAGATAAGGGAGAAACACTTGGACAGCAAAACAGGCTCAGCTTAGAGGTACAAAGTGAATTTATCGCAAGCAGAATCAGAGGAGGATAATGAGAAGTAAAATAAAACCTAAAAAGAGCTTTTTTCCCCCCAGCCCCTTCCTCCTTCCCACCGACAGCGCAGGGAGACAGGGCACGGGGGTTTGGTCAGTTCATCACCGAGATTTCCTTCCGCTGCTCCGGGAGAGGAGTCCTTCCCCTGTGAGGCCGTGGGGTCCCTCCCACAGGAGACAGTTCTCCGTGAGCTTCTCCAGCGTGGGTCCACTCTCACCAGCAGCAGTCCTGCCAAAACTGCTGTGGCGTGGGTCACTCTCCCACGGGGTTCAGTCCTGCCAAAACTGCTGTGGCGTGGGTCACTCTCACAAGGGGTTCAGTCCTCCCAAAATTGCTGTGCTGTGGGTCACTCTCCCAAGGGGTTCAGTCCTCCCAAAATTGCTGTGGCGTGGGTCACTCTGCCACGGGGTTCAGTCCTCCCAAAATTGCTGTGCTGTGGGTCACTCTCCCAAGGGGTTCAGTCCTCCCAAAATTGCTGTGGCGTGGGTCACTCTGCCACGGGGTTCAGTCCTCCCAAAATTGCTGTGCTGTGGGTCACTCTCCCAAGGGGTTCAGTCCTCCCAAAATTGCTGTGGCGTGGGTCACTCTGCCACGGGGTTCAGTCCTCCCAAAATTGCTGTGCTGTGGGTCACTCTCCCAAGGGGTTCAGTCCTCCCAAAATTGCTGTGGCGTGGGTCACTCTGCCACGGGGTTCAGTCCTCCCAAAATTGCTGTGCTGTGGGTCACTCTCCCAAGGGGTTCAGTCCTCCCAAAATTGCTGTGGCGTGGGTCACTCTGCCACGNGGGTGGATCTCTGCATCCCCCGTGGATCCCCAGGGGCTGTGGGTGGATCTCTGCCTTCCCCTTGGATCTCCATGGGCTGCAGGGGCACAGCTGCTCCACCATGGTCATCACCAGGGCCTGCAGAGGAATCTCAGCTCCGGCGCCTGGAGCACCTCCTGCCCCTCCTTCTCCACTGCCCTTGGTGTCTCTGTGTTGTTTCCCTCCCACGTTCTCACCTCCTCCTCTTCCCTGGCTAGAAGAAAACCTGTGTGCCCATTTGTTTTAATTTTCTCCTTAAATCTGTCACCACAGAGGGGTCACCAACCTCTCTCACTGGCCCAGCCCTGGCCATTGCCATGTCCATCCTCAGAGCCATCGGGGATTGGCTCTGCCGGACATGGTGGAAGCTTCCAGCAGCTTCTCACAGGAGCCACCTCTGTGGCCCCCTCGCTACCAAAAACCTGGCCCTGCAAAACCAACACAAGACCTTTTCCATGTGCTGGGAGTTGTTTTTTCAGCAAATTCAGTTTAAAGGGCAGACAGGGTTTGGGGACATTAATGGGGTTTTTTGTCTTTAATGCATTAATGCTTCTGTGCATCGCTGGAAGTGCCACAGAGGGGTTTTCCACACTGAGGAATTTTTTCCCTGGATGAGAGTTTCCAGGGATGAAGGATGCTCCAATGATGATAAAGGGGACATGGATTTATTTCATTTAATGCCTCCTGAGTGCGAGGAACGCACACACCCTCACTCTGCTCTGGCCACAGCCTGGATGAGCTCCAAGAAAAAAAATCATGGAATCATGGAATGGTTTGGGTTGGAAGGAGCTTAAAGCTCATCCCATTAAACCCCTGCCATGGGGTTTCCACTATCCCAGGGTGCTCCAACCTGGCCTTGGACGCTTCCAGGGATGAGGAATCCACAACCTCCTGAGCAGAAGCTGTGTCTGCCAGGATTTCTGGAGCTACTCCCATGAAACACGGAAGTGGAAGTTCCCAGGCTGTTTTCTTTGGAGCTGCTGCCTCACCGCAGCCAGAACCCTCCTGAAATTCCCAAACTTCTCCCAAATTCGCTGCTCCAACATGTAGGATGCAAGTGATGGATTTATCTCCAGACTTCCTGCACAGTTAAACCCAAAATCCATGTCCTGGATTCACTGGATCCTGACAGTGGTGCCTCTTGGAGGAGAATTCCTGGCATCCAGGATCCCTCCAGCTCTGCCAAATCCATCCCAACATTAACAATTCCTCCCATTTCATTTTCTCCTCCTCCGTGGGCTGAGAGAATCCTGTTGTAAATTGAATTAATGCCTGGTTTGCCTTTGAAACAACAAAACCAAATAAATTATTTAGTCCAGGCGACGTGGAGAAGAAAACAAAACAGGATAATCGGGAGAAATTGGAGTCAGCTCTAATATTCCTGACAAAAAGGGGCGTTCCCTCCCACTGCCCAACTGTGCAAATGTTTCCTGGATTTAATCCCGAGGAAATCAAAACTTTTGTCGCCAGTCCAAACGTTGTCTTAAAGATATAAAAAAGCTGATGCTGTTCAAGCAATGTCCCATTCATCCTTCACTTCCAGGATTTGGGAAGACAGGAATATTGCTGTGCACTGGGCTGGAGAGAAGCGGAATTAGCTCAGTCAATTAAGTCATGATTAATCTATGTTGGATCTCGTTCTCCTGAGTCCGGGAAAACAAAGATTTTACTTAACTGGCAGCATTTGGTTTAATAAAAGTAAATCTTTAAAGATGACTTCGGGAGGGGGGAAAAAACCCTGCTGACAAAATCAATCGGCGGCAAATTCCCGTTTAAATTCCCATTTAAATTCCCGTTTAATTTGTGTCAGTCCGAGTTAACATAACTGCAGAGACTGAAGCAAAGGGGATGCTCCTTCCAAATGGAGAACCAGACCCTCGATTGGTGCAGCTAATTTGGGACAATTCCCAAATGCAGGAAGTTCTGGTGCCTCGTTCTTTTTTTGCCCCGTCACAACTTTCCCGTTGTCCTGATTTGGGCAGGGGAAGATGAGGCTCAGGATCAGTAAAATCCCACTGATGTGAAAATCCCGCTGCAGTGCCCAGGCTGGGATTGCCCCGATGACCCCTCTGCAATCCACGGCTGATGTTCCCTCTCCAATCCTGAGGGAAAAGAGGGGAGTTTTAGGCATCTTTTTGGCAGTCCAAGATTTGGGATAAGATTTGGGATAAGACCAAACATAAATTAAGTACAACAGCTCCACAAGTCAGGCAAACCTCGTCCTACAAAATCCAGAAAAATCCAGGGATGCCTTTCTTGCACAACCCAAATTTTCCTCCACTTGGATCCATAAAAAAATTTTAATTATTTGGATAATTCCAAGCACCCTGGGATGGTGGAAGACGTCCCTGCCCATGGCAGGGGGTGGAATGAGATGGGATTTGAGGTCCTTTCCAACCCAAACCATTCCACGATTCCATGATGGCGTCTGAACGGAAAAAGCATGAATTCCATGGAAAAAAGAAATCAGGATAAAAATAAATGAAGGACAACACAGGGATAAATCTTGCCTGTGGGATGGATGCCTTTGGGCAAGGGCTGGAAAAAGAAGGGATGCATGGAAACCTCTGGAAGAGGAGACAATGCAGGAGAGAAAAATCAATTTCCGTAAAACAGGATTCGATTTGGTTTTGCAGGTAAGCAAAAATCCATCCCAACACCTCATCCAGTGTCATCCAGAAATAAAATTATTGCTTCCCACCCCTCCCTGGAGGTGCATCCAGGGGTTTGCAAGGCTTTGATATTCCCAGAAAGTTCCCAATTGCCAGGGTATGTTCCCCCCTCGGGTGTCATTAACAGTACGATCCTTTCCTTTGCAGCGGCGCTGATCCAGAGCTGGAATTCAGCTGGAATTCGGCAGCAAAGCTCTGGCTCTGGGATCAAAGCACCGGGATGATTTTCCTGTGATTTTCCCAAATTTCCATCAATCATTTGCGGAGAGGGGAAGGCCAAAAATCCAAAGAAATGGCTAAAAATGGGGCCTGTGGCTGCAGCTGACAAAACCACAGGGCTGAAATTTCATCTCCTGCCGGCAGAAAGTCAAACAATTCCCCCTGAAGTTCCCATCCCAATTGGAATAATAAACCTGGATCCCAACTTTTGGGGAGATGAAACGCTTCAAGCACAGCTTGGAGTTGTCCTGACGCCTCTTTTGATGAGGGCAGAACATTTCCTGCGGGGTTTTCAAGGCTCGTTTTCCTTCTGCTTTTAGTCCTGGCTTTATCATTTTTGACTTTTCCATCGTGCCCGGCATCCCCGGAGAGTTCAAATAACAAAGCTGAAGTGAGAGCTCCTGATGATGCCCCGAGGCTCTGGAATTTAAAAATCTGGGAAAAGCTTCCAGCAGGAACTGCCAGCCCAGCCCTGCTCCCGGGAATATTCACTCAGCTCCATTCCGAGTGTTCCCTGGAAAAATGATTCCCGGTTGCTGGAAATCCAGTTTTTAATTCACTGCGCGATGCAGCCAAGAGGAATCCTCTGCACGAGGAGCAGGTCTAAGGAAAAGCAATTAATTATTGCTCTTGTAACTAATGACAGAGATGTCAAAGCTGCGCTAACGAGCTCCTGGGGTGGTGGAAACAATAAATAATAGGGGAGAACTGAGGGCGATTTCGGCAGGAAAAGCGAAATCTGGCTGAATTCAGCTGATTTAAAGTCAGAATTCAGCGTCTCCTGCACCCCCTGAGCCATGGTTTAATTCCAGGTGGAAGCTCAGCCCTATCCAGCTGCTTGCTGACTCCTTCCTGTCAGGATTGGGAAAGAGTTGGGAGGGAAAAGTGACAAAACCGTGGGTTGAGGTAAAGGTGCTTTAACGGGGAAAGGAAAAGCTGGAGAAGGATTTCATTCCCCCTTTCCCAGGGCAGGCAGGAGCTCAGGCATCCCCAGGGTGGCACAAGTGACAAGCGGGAAAACACCTCCCAAATCATTCCAAACTCCTCCCAAATCCTCCTTTTCCCCCATTCCCTGCTGAGCACGATGCCCCAGGATCTGGGATATCCCTTTGGGATCAGCTGTCCCCACCCAATTCCTCGTGTCCCTTCCTGGTGGGATGAGGAGCAGGGATGAGGCTCTGTGCAAGCTCAGTGACACCAAAAGGTCCTGAAATTATCAACCCTGTTCCCAGAACCAACCCAAACACAGCCCCAGAGCAGCTCCAGGAAGAAAATTCCCTTTATCCCAGCCCACCAGGGCTCTTTATGGGTAAAATGAAACCCTCTGATCCCTATTTTCCATCTGGGAAACTGAGGCAGGAATAAGGAAATAGCCAGAAGTCTGAAGGTCAGAGGGCACCGAGTTTTCCCAAATCCAAGGTCAGCATTGTCCAGTAGGAATTGTCCCAAACTGAACAGGAATTTTGCCCCCGAAACAGAGCAGGGTTAAATAAAAGATCCACAGGCGACCCCTGGGCCGTCCCTGCTCTCCTCCCTCTTCCTTTGAGAATTTTATTCCGCAGGAATCATAAAGCTGACAAATATTCCCGTTCCTACAAGGCCCTGGATTCCAGTCACACCACAAGAGTGTTTTTTGAGGGAAAAGCTGGAGAATCCAGGGATAATAGAGGGGAAATGCAGGAGTCGGTCTGTATTTGATGTTTAATATCCCACTGCGCAGCTGGATTTCCATTCCCGCTCTTCCAAAGGCTCCCTCAGGCGGGTGCCCGTGGAATGAGATGATTTTTGAGGTCCTTTCCAAGCCAAACCATTCCCTGTTTCCCTGCTCCCATCCCATTCCCAGGCTGTCACCTGCCCTGAGACTCCAAGGATGTCACCGTGACCCAGTCACCCGGGAAGGAGATGTGGGAGACAAAATTATTTTGGGAATTGCCAGGAGGAATGGGAGGGGCCTGCAGACTCCAAAAGGGGATTTGTGCAAACTGGGAAACTTCCCTGAGCCAAAATAATTTAGGGGAGAGTTGTGCCATTCCAAGAACGGGAGGTTTGGAGAAGAACTGCATTCCAGAGGCAACGGGATTGACCCCCCCGCAGCCAGGAATTCTTGGGAAGCACTTAAACCAGTGCTTTAAACTCACAAACTGAGGAGTGGGAGCGAGGTGGGGCTGGAAAAGAATAATTTAAATTACGTGGTGGCAAAGCAGCCCCGTTCTCCTTTTTCCTCCTTTTTTCTCATTTTCCTTCCTTTTTCCTCCTTTTTGCTCCTTTTCCTTCCTTTATTCTCCTTTTTCCTCCTTTTCCTTCCTTTTTACTCTTTTTCCTTTCTTTATTCTCCTTTTTCCTCCTTTTTTCTCATTTTCCTTCCTTTTTCCTCCTTTTCCTTCCTTTTTCCTCTTTTTTCCTCCTTTTCCTTCCTTTTTCCTCTTTTTTCCCCCTTTTCCTTCATTTTCCCTCTTTTTTACTATTTTTCCTTCATTTTTCCTCCTTTTCCTTCCTTTTCCCTCCTTTTCCTTCTTTTTTCCTCCTTTTTACTCCTTTTACTTCCTTTGTCCTCCTTTTTTCTACTTTTTCTTCCTTTTTCCTCCTTCTTTTTCCTTATATTTCTCCTTTTCTTCTCCATCTTTCCTCTCTATTTTTGCCTTTTTTCTCCTTTTGTCTCCTTTGTTTCCTCCTGTCTTTTTTCCTCTTCTTCTCTTTTCCCATTTTCTATCCTCTTTTTTTCTCCTTTCCTCCTTTTTTGCCTCTTTCCTTCTTTCCCCCTTTTTTTCATTTAACACTAAAGTTTTCCCAAAAACCCTGCGACTCCGTGGGATTCATTCCCAAAAGAAAAACCTGAATTACTCCATAAACCACCACTTCACGTTGAGATTTTATCCCTCCCAGAGCCTTGACTCCTTCCCTAAACCCTTTAGGAATATTTCCCTACAATTACATTTAATTATGGGATCATTTGATTGGATCCCATCATTTGCAGAGACAAATCCAACCACCAGGAATTTATTCCTCCACCTGGAGCTCCAAATTGGATTTATTTTTCCATCCAACCAGGTGTTGCCGTCTGCTGTTGCACAGGACCTCCCACACAGGCTACGAGCAAATCCTAAAAAATACCTGGAAAAATCCTGCTGGAGCTTGTTTTCCAAAGTGAGAGTCTTCCATGGGATCCCTTCAGCCAGGTGGATCCAGGAACATTCCAGCAGCGTGGGAGGATGAGTCTCTTCCAGAAAACTCTTCCCTCTGGAGCAGGTATCCAAAGGGGATCCAGGAAATCAGAACCCAAACTCCCAAATTTCCATGGCTCAGCCAGACACTTCCTATTTATCCTCCGGGATAAATTCCCAGACTGAACTAAAGGGGACCAATCCCCTTTATCCACATGGAAAACAGGGATGATCCAAACCTGCCCATTCCACGATGTTCTTACCCCCTCACCAAACTCCAAAGGAATTTTCCTGTTGTTATGCCAACACCTCAGCCAGGGAAGAGTAACAAAACCAGGAAAACCTCTAAATCCCATGGGAATGCTTCACTCAGCTCCTACTTCCCAGCTCTCTGGGAATGCTGAGGTAATTACACACTTTCCCAATTATCCAAGGGTTGGGGGGAAAGCACTGGGAGATCCAGGAGAGACTCCAGGAGCAGAAGGAAATCTCATGGAAAGCAAATGCATCCAGATCCTAAAGGTTCCAGGGAATGGGGACCACACGAGCTGGGCTGAGGAGCGACATTCTGGCACTTCCCTTCTCCTCAATCCCAGTTCCTCAGCTTTATTATCCCAGTTGATTTCCTTTATTTATTTATTAAAACCAAACCAAGCTGCCCAATGTTAGGGCAAGTCTGAAAGAGAAGCCTGGGTGAGGAGTTTGGGAGATAAATCATGGAATTCTGGAATGGTTTGGGATGGAAGGGACCACAAAGACCATCTAGTTCCACCCCTGCCATGGGGTCAACCCAGAGAAAATCATGGAATTATTAGGTTGGAAAAGCCCTCTCAGATCTTTGAGTCTGACCATTCCCAGCACTGCCCAGGCCACCACTGCCCCATGTCCCCGAGTGCCACAGCCACATGGATTTAAATCCCTCCAGGAATGGGGATTCCATCACTGCCCTGGGCTTTTCCATGAAGAAATTTCCCTTCAAATCCAATCTAAACCTCCCATGTGAGATCACACAGCAAATCCATAATAAAAACTGGGATTAGAGCACCTTAAAGATGGAGGATCCAGATCAAGCCCACTCCAATGGGAGCAGGATTGGGATGTTGATATTAATTCCTCAGTTTTCATTTCCTGGGAGCTTTCCCCTCATTAAAAGCAGCTCTGGCATCTTTGAAATTAACTCAAGTTGCCCTCATTAACAGCACAGTCACATCCAAGGATATCCAGACCTCCTCCTTGCTCCCTCACTGTCAGGAATGTTTGTTTCATTCCAAAGGAAATGTCCATAATGGGCGATATTCCCATAAATCCAGTGCTAACAAAACGTTACAGCCGAGCACAAATGAACAGATTTCTGTCTACAAAGCCTCGATTCATCCTGAAGTTTAATTATAACAAGTTATTGGTAACTTCCAGGGCTTTTTCCTTGGTAAATGCCTCAAGAAAAGAAGGAATTATCCTGAAATCCAAACCTGGCTCCCAGAGGTGACAAACACAAAGCTTTTTTATCAGCTAATAGGGGATCCTGTCTTTTGATATCATGCAAATCCCTCCTCATTACGGAGCTTTAATTTACCTCTCTCATTTCTTTTCCTTTCAGTGACGCTTTGCTAATTCCAGAAGCTGGGAATTCTCTGTTATCACAATAATTGTTCCCCTGATTTATCCCTGTTTGGATGGGGCGTTGCCAAGAAAACAATGGATCACTCAGGATAGGAAGGGTTGAGGGCTCTGCAATGCTTCCCTCCAATTCCAAAGCCACTCCTTGATGAATCCTTGATGATTCCTTGATTCTGCTTACCTGTGGCATTTCCAAAATCCCAAGTAATTCCTTTCTATTCCTCACAGAGCTTGGCAAGTGCCCCTGGATCCCTGGAAGTGTCCAAGGCCTGGTTGGATGGGGCTTGGAGAACACTGGGATGACGGAAGTTGTCCCTGCAGGTGGCGAGGATGGGATTGAGAAATCTTCGGGTCCCTTTCAACACGAACCAAGACTCCGTGAAGTGCCTTTAATCACGAATGAAAATCCCTGCCAAGAACGGGATTTGTGGATTTAATTCCTACGGGATGCCGGTGACAGCCCAGTGACGGCCACTCGCTGTGACAGCTCCCAAATTCGGCTTTTTTTAAGGCAGAAAAGATTCGGATTTTTGATGTCACTACCAGAGACGGGGCTGGAAATGTGCTGTGGGGGAAGATGGGAGCACGAGTCACCCTTTTCCCTTCCTTCCAGAGGGATTTCAGCCGTGTTCTTCCCCTAACTGCACCGTGTTTCCATGAGAATTCCTCGAGAAGACACAGGAATTCCGTTCTCCAAGGACTCCACACGCTGCCTGTGACCGGGAATGGCACGGGCAGGAAACCTGCACAGGAATTCTGTCCTTCCCTTATTTCTCCACAGGGAACATTTGGAAAATGAAAAACAGGCTGATAATTCAGCTTTAAACAAAAAAAACCCCAGCTTTCTCTTCCAGCATGGAATTACGGAATCATTAAGGTTGGAAAACATCTCCAAGATCATCAAATCCAACCTTTGATCAAACACCCCCGTGCCCATCAAAAGTTCTCTTCAAGAGTCACATCTACTCATTTTTTTAACACTTCCAGGCAGCTTCTCCCAAAATTTTGTGCTTTCAGCGGTTCCCTGGATGTTTAATGACCTCATAGAACTCAAAATCAGTGATTGAAACCAAAATCGATAATCAAAATAAATAATCAAAATAAAAACAAATAAAATTAAAATAAAAATAAAATTAAAATAAAAAATAAAGATTAAAATTAAAGTAATCAATAATCAAAATCAATAAAATAAAAATTAAAATAAAAATCAAGAATCAAAATCAATACTCAAAAATCAAAATATACTTAAAAACTCAGCATCTGTGATAATAATCAAAATAAAAAGAAATAAAATTAAAATAAAATAAAAATTAAAAAGATTAAAATTAAAGTAATTAATAATCAAAATCAATAAAATAAAAATTAAAATAAAAATCAAGAATCAAAATCAATACTCAAAAATCAAAATGTATTTAAAAACTCAAAATCTGTGATAATAATCAAAATAAAAAGAAATAAAATTAAAATAAAAATAAAAATAAAATAAAATAAAATAAAAATAAAAAATAAAGATTAAAATTAA
>VXAD01010047.1:125614-153387 GCA_013399195.1 Dicrurus megarhynchus | reverse complement strand
TAAAGATTAAAATTAAAGTAATCAATAATCGAAATCAATAAAATAAAAATAAAAATCAAGAATCAAAATCAAGCAGGATCACTTTGGAGGAAAGGAGCACAGCCCCCCTGCCCCACAGGAGAACCTTTTCCCACCCATTCCCAAATCCAACCGGATTTAATTTGCGGGAGAGGTAACGATGGCTTTAATTAGCCCCGGTGCATTAATTAAGAAGGTTTTTCCATCCGCCCGACCATGCTGAGCACCTCCCATGGTGCCCTGACCACCACCACACCCCTCATCCCAGCAGCAGCAGCACTTCCATCCTTGGAATCCAGGGAATCTGCAGTGTCCAAGCTCTGGATTTGGGTTTATCCTCCCAGACCCCAAGGCGTGAGGCCAGTGGGATCTGCTGGGTTCCTTCTGGAGCACAGGGACAGCAGGAATTACTCCTCCTGCCGGATTACACCGCTTCCAAAGACTCCAGTTCCTGGAGTTTTAACTCTCAATCCGTTCTCCACAGCTTTCCCATGGAATCATCCCGATTGTTGTGCAGTTTATTAAACATGTCCTGCACATCTGGTCTAATCAGCCGAAGGAAAACGGCCCAATCGGATTCTCAGGAGCGATCCCGGGATATCAGCTCGGTAATCAGAGCGTTTTCCACCTCAGCAGCTCCTGGGAAGCGTTGTTTAATCACCAGGGACGTGGAAAGGGCTCCCAAGTGCTGCAGGATCGGCCCAAGCAATCACAGCTCTGCAAAGCTCCGAGGGCTTTCGGGGTAGGAAATGCGGCACGGGAGGGAGAGCTGGCATCTTAATCATCCCCAGGGCCTGCAGAAAAGTGCTCCCAAATCTCCCATCCCAGACTGATCCCAGCTCCTCTTCTGGACCATGGGATGTTGCAGCCAAAATCCCATTCCCACCCCCTGGATGGGCAGGGACGCCTTTCCCTATCCCAGGCTGCTCCAAGCCCCAATGTCCAACCTGGCCTTGGGCACTGCCAGGGATCCAGGGGCAGCCACAGCTGCTCTGGGAATTCCAGCCCAGCCCCTCCCCACCCTCCCAGACAGGAATTCCCAATTCCCAAGATCCCATCCAGCCCTGCCCTCTGGCACTGGGAAGCCATTCCCTGTGTCCTGTCCCTCCATGCCTTGTCCCCAGTCCCTCTCCAGCTCTCCTGGAGCCCCTTTAGGCCCTGCAAGGGGCTCTGCGCTCTCCCTGGATCCTTCTCTCCTCTGGATCCACTCCCACAGCTCCACATTCTCCTCCACTCCCTTTTTCCCTTTTTATTTCCCTCCACTATCCCAGGTTGCTCCAAGCCCCATCCAACCCTGAAGCTGGTTCATCCCTCCATATCCAGAGAGACAAACTCCACCACACCAGCAAGAGATAATTAATACAATTATCACTTTAGAGACTTTGCAGGATCCAGTCCTCGGAAAAAACCATGGGAAAAGTTTCCTGCCTCAGGACAAGGAGTTCCACACTGGGAACGGCCAAACCCAGCACTAAATTCCTATAAAATCCCTTTAAATTCTAATTTTGTCACAGCCACCTTGCAAAACAGACCCAGCACCCGAAGCACGTCAACGTTTCAGCAGTGAAGATGAAACGAAAACCCTTTAATCTGTGCCTTCCTCTCCTCACTGCTGCCCATCTCACCCCTCCCCGGGCTGGAATTCCACCGGAGCAGTTTTCCGTGGCAGTCTGTCACTTCCTGCTAATCTTCCACCGCGGAAAATCGTTTTAAATCCATCCCTGTCTCCCTGCATTTGCATAAGTGTCTGGAAAGGAAAGTCCAAAAAGGCAGAGTCTGATTTAGCGCGAGTGAACACGCCAGGAAACATCGGTGGCTCCGCAGCCCCCGTGTAAATCTTTCATGATTTAAGAGTCGCCGAGTTACCAACACGAGGAGCATCACAAAGTCCCGGGCTCCACACAAAAGGATTCTCAGTGAGACTTCCCCACTCAGGAGCTGAATTTTCCTGTGAAAGCAAAGGTTTCTGTTTCTCTTCGGTGCCGAAATAAATTAGGGGAAGGTTAAAAACCTACTGAGAGTTTTGGTAAAAGTAAGGATTTTCAAGGTATTTTCTGTTCTGAGGGGGATTAAGGTTAAAAAAAAAATTTGCTTTTAGTGCTTTTAAATATCTTCAAAATGTGTCAAATTTAAAGAAATTTAAAATGGGGCAACTCTTTCCTGAGCACCCCCGTGGGGTTTCTGGGATGCTGTAACCCACATGGGGTGCCCAGATGAAGGATGGGACCCTAAACCTGGCCCAGGGTGCCCAGAGAAGCCGTGGAATTCCCATCCCTGGAAGTGTCCCCGGCCAGGTTGGATGGGGTTGGAGCAGCCTGGGATGGTGGAAGGTGTCCCTGTCCATGGCAGGGGGTGGAATGGGATGGGATTTAGGATCCTGGGGATTTTATGATTTCCCAGCATCCTGACTCTGCCAATATTCTGCAAAGGCTGCTGGAACTGTGCGTTTATTTTCCAGAAGATCCCTGGGATGCTCCTATGGATCCAAACACTCACCCCCTACAGCACCACACTGGTGCCCACGGAATACCAAAATACTGGCACAGAGCTCCATAAATAGAGAAAATTCCAACTTTTTGCCTCTAACAGAGACAAACTGGAAGCACCAATGCTGGAAATCATAAAGGACCACAGAGGTGCTGGGAGGTTCTTCTTCCCACCACCCCAAAATCAAACCCATCCCTGAGACTTCATCATATCTCACTTGAATTTAGGATTTTAATAAATTTTCACCTCTCTGGCTGCCATGAGAATCCCAGAAGAGTTTGGGTTTTGGACCTTAGATCCCATCTCATTCCACCCCTGCCACGGACACCTTCCACTGTCCGAGGCTTCTCCAAGCCCCATCCAACCTGGCCTTGAAGTTTCCACAGGTTTTATGGGACTCCTTGAAGAACGAGCTGGAATTTTAGTGTTTGTGTTTCTCCTGCAGGTATCCAGGCAGGATTGGGGTCACAAGGGGGTTCAGTTTCACTTTTATCCCTCTCTATTCCAGGACTGCACTGAGGGGAGTCTCCAAATCCCGCTTTTCCAAGATTTGTTTAAGGAAGGTCCTCCTGGGAGTGATCCAAGCCTGGCTAGGATCAGGAGGATGGCCCAGAGCACCTTTGAACACTTCCAGTTTCCAGGTGTAAGCCCTCTCCCGGGAATATCCATGAGTTTGTTTCCTACACGGATGCAGCGAGCTTTAAATACAACCCGCAATGCATTTTTTCATCTTGTCAACCTAATAAAGTCCGGGGAAACTCTTCCGAGATTTCTTTCATTGGAAGTTTATTGACTTTCTGCCGGAAGTGCCAGGGAAAACATGGAGCAAGGGCTGGGGAGGGGAGGGAGGTGTCACAGCAGAGCTGCTGAAAATAAAACCTGAAGTGGTTTCATGGAAAAGGGGTTGGGTTGTTAGAAACGTCTGTGAAGGAGAATCCTCTTCCCAGATCCTCCTCCTGCTTCCCAGGAGAGCGCTGAGGATGGACTGGGCTGTGATTCCTTCCACAAGTGACTGTTCCTCATGGATAGGGTGCTCCAGGAGACATTCCCGAGGCTGCCAGAGCTCCAGGAGCGTTTGGACACCGCTCTCAGGGACAGGGTGGGATTGTGGCGGTGTCTGTGCAGGGCCAGGAATTGCAATGGATGATCCTTGGGGGTCCCTTCCCACTCAGGATATTCCAAGATTCTCCCTGGTGGTACCTACTACCTGAATAGACATGGACACCCTGACCCCGGAGAGCAGGATTCCTTATCCTGGTTTTTGGCCCTATTGCCTTATTCCCCTTTAAAAGCCAAGAATTCCAGTGCAACCATCCAAGCAAATATTCCAGCACACACAGGACTGGATTTCCCTCCCCATCCAGGGCTGCATCCAAGACACTTCCCAGAGCATCCCAGCAAGTGAAGGGTGTGTTCACTCCCACCTGAATGTCCTCTTGCCCTATAAAACTGGGGTTTAATGAGTTGTGTTCTGCCAGGACCTTGCCAAGGCAGACCCAGGTTCCACTTCTGTCCTCAACATCTGTGGTGTTTTACGGGCATTGTCCTGTTGGTGTTCCCTGTTCCCATTCCCATCTCACAGACAGGATCCATGGAATTCCAGAAGGGTTTGGGTTGGAAGGGACCTCCACAATCATCCCATTCCACCCCCTTCCATGGGCAGGGACACCTTCCACTATCCCAGATTGCTCCAAGCCCTGTCCAACCTGGCCTTGGACGCTTCCAGGGATGGGATCCCACAACCTTCCAGGGCAACCTCTTCCAATGCCTCACCACTCCCAGAATAAGGAATTTCTAGGCTAAGAATCCAGGATAATCCCACCCTGGCTGCAGACCAGGAGGTTCCAGAATCCTTCTCCATGGCCAGCTTCTTGGGATGGGTTGGAAAACATTGGGATTTCTACACTGGGCTCCACAACCCACACTTGGTATTTCCCTCGGCCTTTCCAACAACAAATCTGGGCCTCACCTCCAATGGAATTCCATAAATAAATAAATAAGGATTTGCTACAAGATCCTAACACAGAACTCGGACTTTTTTGCAGGAAGCCCTCTAAGAGCAATAATTGTGGGTGGTGGCTCCGAGGCAGCTGAGCATTCCCTGGAGTTGTACCCGTAGGAATTTTTCCCTCTCTGACAGGGACCAGCAGCAAAGCTGAGCAGCTGCTGGTCCTTCAAAGTTCCAGATATTTCCCAGCTCTTTTCCATCCAAACTGATCCTCTCCAAAGTCTGTGTGATGTCCAGAGCTCTTCCTTCAGCCATTCCCACTTTCTCCACTGAGTTGCTTTGGGGTCACTCCCGTAATCCTTTGTATTCCCAAACTTCCCAAGGACCGCCCTCATTTCCAGCTCAAAGGCTGTTCTGCCACCACCATAAATTTATCTCTTCTGCCCAAAAATTCTGAAGGGAGCAAAATGGAATTTCCTGATGTTGAGAGGAAACCCCGAGGTAACTCTGAACTTCCCACCTGATCCTATCAGATTCCCCAAAAAGGAACGAGTTTAGGATTTTTGGGTTACATTCGGGTTTAAGACAACACAAGTTAATAGGGTTCTATTACTTTTTACTATAATAGTAAAAGTTATAATAATAAATTATAAAGAATAATTATAATATAAATAATTTAAATAATACATAATAAAAATCACATATAATATAAATAATATATAATATAAATAATATCTAATATAAATAATATCTAAAATAAATAATATCTAACATAAATAATAACTATATTAAATATATATATAACAGAAATAAATAAAATTTAAAATAATACAACTATAGTATTTGTTAATCAAATATAAATTTATTTTATTAATTATAGAATTATAAGCACAGAATGTGGCAAAATTCGACTTCGTTTCCCTGATGGAGAACTGCGAGGAAAAGAACTAAAACCAATAAAAAATTCCACAGCGATTTTTCCAGCCGAAGGGCACCTGTAATTCCGGGATACACCTGTTCCTGGTTATTTTACATTCCCGTGGCTGCATGCAGAGATTGTCACATTATATTAAAACCAACAAAAGCTGCAATCTGTTTGCAGGTCAGACATGGATAAAAAAACAACCCCGACAATCAGCGCTCCGTGCACCTGGGAGAAAATGGGATCATTTAATACTTCCAGAGCTTTTCCGTTGCACAAATCCAGGGAAAACAAACACAAATAGCAACCCCGAGATTGTGAGAGCCTTTTCCAGAGCATGGGGGTGAGAAAGTGGGAACCAGTGAGGAAAAAATCTGGGAAGACTTTGGATAAGGGATGGAGGGACAGGACACAGGGAATGGCTTCCCAGTGCCAGAGGGCAGGGATGGATGGGATCTTGGGAATTGGGAATTCCTGGCTGGGAGGTGGGGGAGGAATAGAATTCCCAGAGCAGCTGTGGCTGCCCCTGGATCCCTGGAAGTGCCCAAGGCCAGGTTGGAGCAGCCTGGGGTAGTGGGAGGTGTCCCTGCCATGGCAGGGGTGGGAATGGGATGAGCTTTGGGGTCCTTTCCAACCCCAAAGGCTTCTCCATTAAAAGTCCTCAGATCTGGGGATTGGCTTTGGCCCTTAAAAGGGTTTTTGCCTCCTGCACTGCAATTTTTGAAATGCTTGTGGGGTAAAACACTTTGATCAATTATGATAGTAATGACAAAAGAGAGGAATTAGGAGCATAATTATAATTACCATTTTTATGCCCGGTTAATTAATCATAAAATGCTACATTAGAGGGTTTTTCTCTTTAATGAAATTCATTACGGAGGCCCCTGCAGCCCTGAATTTAACATTAAACAAATCAAACCTGGGGTTGGGGCTGTTGGCACAAAAGTGGCCTTGGATCAGCTGCTAAAACAGAGCTTGATGAGCCATTATCCAAAGGGATGGTGGGGAAAAAGCCCTTTCCCACAAAAGATTTCCTCCAGGAGCTGGATTTCGCCTCCTCTGGAATTCACTGGCCATTGAAAGGGCTGAGTTACTCCAAAAAGTTTGGAGGACAATCTGTGCTTGGAGGAAAAAACTCATTTTCCTCAGTTTTTGATACAGAGATTCCTGAAGGGAAACCATCCCACATTTTGCTGGGGATAATTCCTTATCCATGGTCGAGGTACCAGCTCTACCACCAGGATGTAATTCCAAGAGAATCAGAGTGTGGGGTCATGGTTTCCTATATTGCCAGAGCCCTTTTACAACTAAATATTGAATTTTATCACCTAAATATTGAATTTTATCACCTAAATATTTAATTTTATCGCCTAAATATTGGATTTTATCCCGGATCAAAGGAGCCTCCTGGAGCGTGCAAAACTGTGGGAAAGCCAATGCTTGGAGTTGCATGGGTTTGGAAGGATTATTTTTTAGGATAGATCCCAACCATTGCCATTGTTCCACATTCTCTTGGAAAAGCTGCAGTGAATCCCATGGACACCCTCTGGATGTGTCCCCCCTGAGATCCCATGGGAGAATTCCTGCGTCTTTTTCCTACCTCGCTCTGGGTCTGGGACATTCAAGGCTTTGGTTTGGGTTGTTTTTATTTTTTCTGTTTGGGTTGGAAGGGCAGGGGGTGGAACGAGATGGGTTTTTAGGTTCCTCCCAACCCAAACCGCTCTGGGATTCCAGGGTTTCACATTCCGAGTCCTTCCTGAGGGAAGCAGCAGGGGGAATTTCATGGAGCCACCTTAAAAGCTGAGCACAGCTTCCACCCCCCAACCCTCCAGACCCTCAGAAATACAAAACGGGCTCATGGAAGAGGTGGTTTAGGGGGAATTCCAAGGGCCATTCCAAGAGTTCTGGGACATTAGGGACATTCCAAGAGTTCTGGGTCTCCACGGATAATGGCAGCAGATATTTAGCCCAGACTAATTAGTGATGTTGCCCATGGCAAGTTAATTAGTGATATTGCCCGCGGCAAGTGAAGATGGGCTCCGTCCTTCCTCTGGGTCTGTCTCCCAACTTAGAAATATTTTCCTGTGGCTGGATCATTCCCAGTGCTGTGCTCCTTCCCAAAGCACTGCTGCCCATCCCACACCGCTCCAACACGTGGAAGAAGTTTGGGATGGGTTCAGCTGCTGGAATCTGTCAGAATTCCGTGATAAAACCAATCTCTGTGGGCACAGCTCGGGAAAAGCTTCATCATCTCCACCACCAGTCACGCTCATCACTTCCCTCCTCCAGCTAATCCCAGGCACGGGATGCATTCCCAGCCCTTCTCCACATGGCTGCATTCCCGGAAGGGAGCGAGTTTCTTCCCAGAATTCAGGTGATGGATGAGGCCTCCCTCCAGGATCCAGCACCGATTGATGTTTTCCATCGGTTCAGCTTGGGCAGGGAAATATTGACTGTGGCGGGGACAGGGAGGCTCAGCCTCAGCCACTGCCCCTGCTCAGTGTGGCATGATTGGGATCTTGGGAAGTGCTGCTCCCTGCTCATGTCCTGGATATTAAACTGAGAGTAGAGCCTGAATTCCAGCAAAAAGGTGGAATATCCCAAGCCCACAACTATGGATTCAAGCTTCTCCTGTACTTCTGAGTTTACCCTCCTTCAACAGAATCAACCTTTCCAAAAATAGCTCCCTGACACTTCTGGGAGCATCCCTGGGAATTAAGATCCCACCGAAGGGTTGTGGCTCCCTCTATCCACATCCTGAGGTGCTGGAATTCAGCCTTCCCCATCCAGACCGTGGATGAACAGAGGGAACAACTCCTCAGTCTCCTCCCAGCACTGTTTTCAACCCCCATCCTAAAAGCTCAAGGAATGGGATGTGCCTGGCTGCCGTCTGCTCTCTCAAGATCCCAGGATCAGGAGCTTCCCTGAAATTCCTGCTCCTGTCAGCTCAGCACTAGAGGGGCCATTCCATGTGCATCCAATCTGACAGGACATCCCCACCACGGCTGCCTCTGGAGGAACTGGATTATCCAGGAAATCCTGCTGCCTCCAGCACCCCATGGTATTTCCCAGGATGAAGATACCTCCGAGTGCACGGGCACTGCAATGTGTGTGTGTCCGATCCCAGATTTTCTCATCCCTACAAAGCAGCAGCCGGAATTTTTCCCTGCAGAGAATCAAGTGGGGCAAGTGGCTGTAAGGCCACAGATCTCTGCTCCCACCTTCAGTCCGGATATTCTGGAGTGGAAGTGGGTCAACTCCAAAATCCAGGCTTTGGTTTTCCCAGATCTGCCCTCAAAATGTGTTGTTCCCTGTTTTCCCCAGCAGTTAAGCCATCACCTCAGCCTGGAGGCAGATCTTCAGCGGGCTGGGAGTTTCTCCCACATCCCCAGAGCCTATTTCCATGGGAATAGCACCTAATCCTTGGGATCACCGCTCACAAATGATCGGGACAATTTAAAAATGATCCAGACAGAGTTTTAAACTAATTGTCAGGAGGTGGAAATTAGCAGGAAAGTTCCCTCCTAAAACAGCACCGCTGGATAATTTATTCATGATCCAGCAGATCCAAGGCACAGCAGTGGCTTCACTCAGAGGCAACAACTCTGAATTCTGGCTTTAACTGAGGCCTGGAATTACTTTCAATTAAAGGTTGGGTGATGCAGGTGCACAAGAGATCCCAGGAATTTCTGATTGATCCAACACGTTTGGCAGCTGTGCCCATGGAGCCTTCAAGTGTTTGGATGAATCAGGAATCAGCTGGAAAACCAGGACAATAAAACCTTTCCTCCCTACCAGGACAGACACAAACTCTCACCT
Organism: Dicrurus megarhynchus; assembly: GCA_013399195.1. Taxonomy (NCBI): domain Eukaryota; kingdom Metazoa; phylum Chordata; class Aves; order Passeriformes; family Dicruridae; genus Dicrurus; species Dicrurus megarhynchus. Next base: position 144,193 of record VXAD01010047.1, on the reverse strand, counting down.
ACAGAGCTCTGTGGCTACGCTGGACTCCCAGAACAATTCCAGGCATCCAAGACCTTGTTATCCCTAAAAACTGCCTGAATCCAACACCCGTGGCTGGCTGCACGAACCAGGATGTTAAGACTCAGCAGGAATAACCAGGATATCCTTCAAGTGGGGTTTAAAGGATTCCAGCTGCCAGGATGAGCAGTGGGGGATGGCAGCAGATGCTGTGGCTGAGCTCCGTGAGGGCATCCAGCCATCCCAATCTCCAGGAGCTGTCAGCTCCGGGAACTACACTGTCGGAACCCACGACATGCCTCTGTCTAATTTAGGGGACCTGACACCCCGAAATGGGGATGCCCCAGAGGGCACTGCCTTTGATCTTTGTCCTTGGAGAACTTTGCCAACTCTGAGAGATGAATTGCAAGCCACAAGAGTCTAATATAAGCATTAATAGTCACTTTGCACCGGGTGAAATGTAGTATATAAAAGATCAGATAACATCTACATGGGGGTAGAACATGTACAGGGGAGTTAAGATGGAGTCTAAAGGGTGTGGTCACCTTCTCCTTCTTCTTCTCCACTGTCCACCATATTCTTGGTGACGGGAGCACAGATTCATTGGTAGAATAGAGATAAGACAGGAAATTGCATGTCTAGAACAGGTTAGGATTAATTGGTATAAAGTTATAAATAAAGACACGTACCGTCCTCTGGTTGGGTTTGTAACGGGGTATATAAATCACGGGATGCCCATCAAGGGGGCAGAACCAGGGTATTTCGGCTCCCAGGTGGACCTGTGGCTTTTCAGGACACCGCAGCTATAGATAACATTAGAATAAACAACCTTTGCATAGCAGCTTACGGCCTCTGACTGAGTTTCTGGGCAAATGCTCTGAACTTATCTCACTTGTGTGCCAAGGCCAACTGAGGCCGAAGCCACAGATGAGCAGTGGGGGATGGCAGCAGATGCTGTGGCTGAGCTCCGTGAGGGCATCCAGCCATCCCAATCTCCAGGAGCTGTCAGCTCCGGGAACTACACCACAAATTGATCCCAGGCACCACCAAGAGTATCCAGGAAGAGATAATGGAGAAATGGAGAAAGCCAGAGCAGCTCAACAGGATTGAGGAACAATCCAGCACCCCATAAATGTGTGGGAAAGGCCTCTGCTGGCATCACAGGGAAGAAACCCCAGATGCAGATCCTCATAATCCTCAGACAGCCACAACAAAACCAAAAAGGAGCAAAGATTTTATTTCGATGGGAGTTTTCAACCATAAATTTCTCTTGGTTTCTAAAGTTGGAAAGGTGGGAATGTCCAGGCCTTTCCTGGCTTTGGCACAGCACATTCCTGAGCCGGGGAGGAACCTGCAGCATCTCCTCTCTCTTTCTTGAGCTAATTACTGCTCTTGATTAGCCCAGGGCTCTCTCAGAGAGCTCATGAAAATGGGTTCATTTTCTCAGGAAACCAGGATTTACTTCTTCCTCCTCACATCCGGGCGTGTTTCCCTCTGCTCATCCCAAGCCTGCAGGGGTGAGAGGCCAGAGGAGCTGCTTTGGAATCCACCCCCCCGTGGTTTCTTCTGTAAATCGATATAATTCAATTCACACTCTCACAGCAGCTTTGCAAAGAGAAGGTGGAAGACAACTTTTGGGTTAAATACGGAGGTAAAAGATGTCAAACGATGCAAGGCTCGGCTTTGTTAAACCGTCTGCACAGTGAGCTCTGTGGGACTCCTGGGCAGAGCCTTGCTGTGGCTTTCAAAACTCTTCCCCGTGCACCTGCTGCTGGATTATTCGGAACGGAGGCTCTCCAAAGTCAGCAGCTTGTGGATTTTTGCAGAGGATGAAATAACGGGACATCACACGCCGATCAATATGATCATGTGAAGCCATTTATTATTGGAAGAATACACACTTATATAGTAATTTTAGATCTGACTCCGTAATGTTTCGAACATCATACGGCCAAAAGCAGTACAATGATTGGGTGCTTGCTACTGTTAGCATGTTGCGTCTAAACTTCTGATTGGACACTTGCTGTGACAGCTATTCACCATATTTCAGCTCCTCACAGCCTTTTTGTTCAGCATAATGTATCAATCTTATTTAAACTAACTTATTGTTTCAGCAATTCCTAAACTATATTCTTTTGTGCTGTGGTCAATACATCCTTATTTCATATCCTTGGGTTGTTTCTTCTCTTTCTTCTGTGGTGTTATCAAAGACAGCGTATCCTTTACTCAGCTTGATTCAATGCTGGGAAAGCTGGCTGGGAAAGCTGGGTTGTGCATTCCCAGTGTCCGTTCCCCTGAAAAAAATCCTCAACAGATTTTGAAGGACAAGCTCGTTGTTCCTGAGGTTCCCACCACCGTGGCCGCTGATTTCCCTTTCGTGCTGGCGGTGGCTCTGCCGGAGCCTGCGTGATGTTGAGGATTTTTTGCAGGAAAACGGACACTGGGAATGCACAACCCAGCTTTCCCAGCCTGCTTTCCCAGCCAGCTTTCCCAGCATCGAATCCTGCTAAGTAAGTGATATTCAGAAAGAACAATCCAGCTTTCCCAGCATTGAATCAAGCTGAGTAAAGGATACGCTATCTTTCGTAACACCACAGAAGAAAGAGAAGAAACAACCCAAGGATATGAAATAAGGATGTATTGACTACAGCACAAAAGAATATAGTTTAGGAATTGCTGAAACAATAAGTTAGTTTAAATAAGATTGATACATTATGCTGAACAAAAAGGCTGTGAGGAGCTGAAATATGGTGAATAGCTGTCACAGCAAGTGTCCAATCAGAAGTTTAGATGCAACATGCTAACAGTAGCAAGCACCCAATCATTGTACTGCTTTTGGCCGTATGATGTTTGAAACATTACGGAGTCAGATCTAAAATTGCTATATAAGTGTGTATTCTTCCAATAATAAATGGCTTCACATGATCAAATTGATCGGCGTGTGATGTCCCGTTATTGCATCCTCCGCAGCGTGGGGGTGAGGAAGCGCTGGCTCTGAGCGCGGCTGTGGTGTCGGATCCTTGTCAAGGGGATTCGCGGTGCCCGTGCCGAGGTGGGACGGAGACGTCACAGAGGTGTGGCAGTGGCTCTCCTGCAGGCGCCTGATCCCGCTGAGGCCGCTCCGAGTGTTGCTCTCCATCTTCAGCGTCTTTCCCTCCCCACCCCACTGAGTTTTGGGGCGTTTTCCATCTGTGTGGGCACCTTGCTCTGGTGTCTCGTGGCTAAAACGAGCTTAGCAAGGCAGGAGGGGGGAGTTTAAGGCTGGGGATCTTTAAACCCCCCCCAGAGCTACAGCAGTGAGACAGGAACAGAAGTTAAACTGAGCCTTGCGGGAGCCTGACTGGGATTAGCATTGATCTGCCAGAGATGTTCCGTGGTTTTGGAGTGCCTTCCCTTCCTTGGGGAATGTTTCAGCACCCTGGACAGGGACAGGACTGTATTTCCCTCTGCGGGCAGGGATTGCACCTCTTGATCAGCCTTGATACCCCGCGGAATTCCTCATTTTGAAGGAAGCACTGAAAGGAGTTTCAATTTCCCACTGCACAGTTTGATTCTGGGCTGCCAACACCTCCGTGGGAGGATCCAAGCCTTCCATGGACTCACTGAGGTCGGAAAAGCCCTTTAAAATCGAGTCCAAGCATTCCCCAGCATTGCCAAGGCCACCACTAAGACCCGTCCCCAGGTGCCACATCTGCACATCTACATTTCCTATAAAGATCCAGAGTCATCCTATGGAAATCTCCCTCCATCCGTCTTTAATTGGGATCGGCTCCTTTGCGAGCATTTGGGTTATGGTTAAAAAAAATCCCTCCTTGTTCCACAAATTACCATGGATATTTATTATAATCCCTGGAATGAGCATCACCACTTCCCACTTGGCCAAGGCATTCCTTACTCCTGCTGCTCGCATGAGACAAAACCAGTTTCAGCCTCAAAATCCTTGGAAAAGGTGCAGGCCTGTCCTGTGCAGTGCTTTGATATCCCAGGATAATAAAAGGGGGAAAAACCTCTAGAAAAGAGCAGCATCCTTTGGAGTCTGTCCATGGAGAGGTGGCACGGGTTGTATTTTAGATCCTCCAGCTGATGATTCCATAAAAATCTCTTCTGACTGTGGATAAATGGCTGCTCTGGAACCATAAACTTGAGTACATGTGAGTAAATACAGCATTGACTCATTCCAGGGGCTGCTTCCATAGCGAAAATCAACTCCAAAATGGAATTCTTGAAAGATAAAGATTTAAAGAGTCTCTTATCCCTCCACAAGTCTCACTGACTGTTTCTGGGATAATTTTTGTGTAGGGCAGCACTGGAAACCAATAAAAGCCACCAAAGAGCCATTTCAGCCCAAAAAACTTCCCAAATTCCAGCCGCAGATTCTCCGAGACCCTGGATGAGCTGGAAAGAATCAAAAAACCCACAAACTCCTTGCTTGGGGTTTCTCTACACATCCACGCTCATCCACACTGCTGCATCAATTCAGCTTTTCCAGCCACAGAAAAGCTGGAAAACCTCCCTCAAATCTTGATCACGGCCATTAATTGGCCCTTTCTTGTTTCCTTTCAGTTTCCAGGCTGGGAGAACTTCCCTGTGCTGCCAGGGGAGGTGTGGGAGTAGATCCCTGAGGTCGTAACCACTGTGAGGCTGATTGTGAGAAGGAATTTATTTATATCCCGTATTCCATGTATTTCCTGGAGCAGGCAGAGGCTCTGGAGCTGAGCGGCAGCGTCGTCCCCGCAGAGAGCTCAGGTCAAGCACAAGATGCTCCTTTGGAGGAGCACTTGAACTTTAAAAAGCTCTGGAAGATTTTGGGAATATCCTTAAGGAGCAGGGACACCACCTTTGCTCCGACTTTTTGTGCAGGAAGGAGAGACCATTAAAGGGGATCTCAACAACTCAAGTGAGTCTCAGCTCCAAATAATTCAATTTCAACAATTGAAAATTTAAATAATCCTTTAAAATTTAAATCATTAAATAATTTAATTTTAATAATCCCAATTTTAATGGAACACCTGATTCCGTGCCTACCTAGAATTCCACCAAGCTTCACCTTCACCTCACGTTAACTCAAAACCACCACAAACATTTCCGTTGTTTTTCGTTATAAAGCAGAGTCCAAATAACCTCAAAACACCACTAACAGGGGAATAAAAATTGTATATTTAAAGTGTAGAGCGATTCTGGCACCAAAACAAATGGGACAAAATTGCAAATATAACGAGGCTGGGAGTTAAATGAACATTCCCAATTAAAGCAGTGAAAAGCTGGAACAGCTTCGGTGGGAAGAGAATTGGAATCTTAAACTACAGAGCTGGAGATGTTTCTGGAAAGGATTCTGTGGCACAGTCGCCTTGGCAGAGATGCTGGAGCCAGTGATCAGAAGGGAAAATGTTCCTATGGCTTCCCTCTGAATCCCAAATCCCAGGATCACAAAATCCGTGGGACCAAAAGCCAAGGCTGCCCTTCAGCCCTATAGGCTGCCTGTAAGTAAAGATCCAGTCTAAAGGGAATTTATTGTTCCTCTTTAACCAAAAGCAGCCTCCTGTGTCCCTCTCTGCATTCCCGCTGCCTCCAGGGGGTTATAAATCCATGGCACCTCCTTTGCCCCTCTCCACATCCATGGATTCCTGGTCTAAAAGCGTTCTTTAAATTATAACCCTCCTCAGCCAAGGGAATCAGCCCTCTGCCAGTGTCCAAAGGCTTCGGGGCTGTTTCCATGCTTCCTGAGGGATTTGTGAGGCACAGTTTTCATGGGAAGTGCAGGAATCCTGGAGCAGACAGCAGAACTTTGGATCCACAAGCAATTTAAAATAAAAACACAGGGTTTTTTAAATAGTCTACAAAGGGGAATCCTCCTCTCAGAAGTTTCTTCCCTGGAATTTTTCACTTCCAAATGTCTTTAGGAAGAGCTGAAAAAATTATTTGAACATTCCCTGAAAATCACAGAAGGGCCCAGTGGGCACCTCCTCAAATTAATTGTGCTTCTGCAATATCCTGATTTCTCACCAAGGGAGGAACAGAACAAACTGCAGGACTCGAAGGGCTGGGAAAAACATCCCCCACAATTTCATTGTCAGCAGGGTTTGGGATGCAAATCCCAGCAAATCCCTCCCAACCTCCTGAGATCCTTGAAGGAAAAGGCACCAAAAACAAGATCAGGTTCATCAGGATCTTTCATTTGTCCTGGAATCACAAATTGGTGAGGAAATCCTGTTCCATTTTCCTCAGGGTAACTATTAGCAGTCTTTACACAGCAGGATCATGGAATCATGGAATCATAGAATCATGGAATCATGGAATCATGGAATCATGGAATGGTTTTGGTTGGAAGGACCCTAAAGTCATCCAGTCCCACACAGGGACACCTTCCACTACCCCAGGTTGCTCCAAGCCCCATCCAACCTGGCCTGGGACACTTCCAGGGATCCAGAGGCAGCCACAGCTTCTCTGGGATACCTATTCCAGTGCCTCACCACCCTCATAATAAGGATTTTTTTTTTCCTAAAATTCCTAATTTGGAGCTATTCCTCCAAAAAGGAAATTTATCTTCAAGGAAGTATTATTTGAAGCAAGCAACTACAAACTTCCTGGATCTTTTCCTTTCTGGAAATGCTCCAGATATTTCTGCACCTTAGGATCAGCAGTGTTCATTTAATGAAGTGACTTTGGGAATGAAAGGACCTGGATGCATCCCCAGGGATCTCATCCCTGCCCTACACAGGCTGGAGGAGCAGCAGGCCACAACTGAAGAACGGAACTGGATTTTCTCCGCTTTTCCTGCCGGGAAAAGAAACTCCAGAGTCAATTCCCACTGCCTTGGCTGGCAACATCCTGGTTCTGACACGTTGTTATCCATGTGGAGCCCCGGAGCAGTGCCTGGAAACGGAGCTGTCCCAACAGCCCTGTCTGAGCCACGACCATTCCAGAGGGAAAGGCTTTAACGTTCCCATCTCCGGAGAAACCGTTCCGGCAGAAATGAACCCATTCCTTATAAATCGAGCCCAATCCTAAACCAGCTCCTGCTCCAAACTCTTCCCAAAGGGATCTCAGCCCTGTTCAGGGAATGCTCAAACACCGAACAAAACCTCATTGGCCATGGGAATTGTTTCCCACCATCCCCTGCTGGGATTCTCCTCTCCATGGAGAGTTTTCCTACCTTAAGATGAGCTGCAGGAAGCATTCCCAGGAAAGAGGCTTATTCCGGCTGCTTCCATGGATTCCATATTGCAGGAATGATGTGTCAAATCCCAGGGATGCATCCAGTGCTGTTTCCAAATCCCATCCACCTCATCCAGGCTTGGGGATCCTCAGGATTAGCAAGAGCTGTCCCCAAACTCTTCCCACAGAATCTGCAGGAAAAACCAGGACAGCACTTATTCCAAACTCCTGAATATTCATGGCTCATAAAAGATTGGGAAAATCGGGCTGCATCCCACTTTTCCACGTGCAAATCCGATGCCTTGGTGGATTCCATTTCACTCCTGTGCTGTTTGGATTTAGTGAGCCAGATCCCAGACATTCATTCTGGGAATGTGCATGGAGTCATTGTGGATACAGATTTTATATGGAAGCATCAAAGCCAGGCAGCCACAGGAAAGGAAATCGCTGTTCCCGCTCCAGGAGAGGTGACATGGACACTCAGGATCGTTGGGAATTGTCCTGTTCCCCCTTGGAACTTCCCAGGTTTGAGGTTGTACCGTTCCATGACAAAACTTCCCATCCTGCAGGTGCTGGTCAAGGTTGGAGAGGATTTCTGGAATTACTGGAATTCTCCTGGATCCTGCCACCTATGAGTTTTCCCTACCAATATTTCCCATTTTTAGCTCTGCTGCTCAGTGAAAATCCACGCTGTGGATCTTTTCCTTCCCTTATTTTTTTCCTCCAAGAGGAAAAACGTTGTCTGCTGGATGGAGAACTCAACTGGAATCCACAAGTCTTGGATTTTATTCCTGATTAACCATTAACCTTGGGATAGTGACTCCTTTCCCAAATTTTCATCTTTTTTTCACCATGTGGATGATCCATTAATGCACCAAAATTTGGGTGCTCATCCTAAACATCTCCCCAAAATTCCTGTCTTAATGGGGAGAGCAAGATAATTCCATAAGAAAACTCATTTTTTCCAAAAATAAGAATCCCTCTGTGTGTTTTATCTCCAATAAAAGGAAATTAATGGGTGATTTGGGATTTTAGTTCACTAAAATCTGAAGTGAACTAAAAAGTGAGTAACAACTTCCTCAGGAATTTTCATGACACTTGCCCTAAGGAGAATTCCCATTTCCCTGGAAACCTCTGGCTGCTCCAGGAGCAAAATTCTGGATGCTCAGCTCCACCTTTCTGCCACCAGTGGAAGCTGCTGTATCCAGGAAGATCTCCCTGCTCCGAGTCATTCCTTCAGGGAATTCACCTATTATGGAAATATTTTTGCTACTGAGGTGCTCATGGGGTAGAATATCACAAATATCCTAAAACATTTCTGTTCCCTCTTTCCCGAGCATCCAGAAATTCTGGAAAGCAGTTCCCAGCTCCGGAAAAGTTGAAGCAGTAGAAGGAAGAGGAGTTGAGATAGATGGCAGCTGGATTAGGTGGGAAATGAGGATATTGCAGGAGAAAATAGGAGACAGAAAGGCAAATACATGGGAAAAATAGGAGGAGAATGCAGGGAGAATGGGAAAGGGCATTGGATAAAAACAGGGAAGGGAGAGAGGCTTTGAAATGACTTGGAAGTCAAAATAGGAGGTTTAGAAGTGTGCTGGAAGGGGCGAGAGCAGAACACTGCCAAATTCCCTCTGGGAAGTAGCAAAGGCATCCCAAAAATGGGCTCAGGGAGGAGAGGGAAACATCAGAGCAGCGAGCGGGGACTGAAGAACAAAGGAGAGGAGGAAACGTGGGAGGAGACCAGATCCAGGTCATGATCCATGGGAAAGCAGGAGAGGGCGTTTGAGGGCAAAAATAGAAATCATTTAATAAGGAAGGCGAGGAGTGTTTGGGAAACAACGTTTGGCCAAGCTCAGCTCCCACTTCCGTGGCATTTCCAGTCAATGAGAGGTGGAATTAGGGAAAGGCAAGGAAAGAAGTGCTTGGCACATGGGAGGGGATGAGGAATTCCCTCCAGGACAGAGAGAAAACAGTGGTATTTGAACATTATTTCGACTTTTTTTTCTTACATTAAATATTTAAAACTTTAAATCCAGCAGATTTGGCAGGAATTTTGCAATCCAGTTAGCAAGGTCTGGATTTTCCTCACCTGGTTAGGTGTGCAAATCACACTGATAACAACTTGTGAGATTAAGTGGTAAATGCCCATCAGTATTTGAAGGATTAAGAAGTCATTCTCAGGTTAAATTTCCATCTTTTATGACTTTTCCAGTGGGAAAAGTTGAGTTTTCCTCTGTTCAGGAATGAGGGAGCCAAGTGGGCACTGCTCCAAAGCTTCCAAGAACACCATGGGGGCCTTTTTGGTGAGCTGATAATCTCAAAACCGAATTTTTTTTGTCATCGCCGACTCCAAATGAAACCTGCAGAAGCCTCCAGGCAATATTTAGGAATAGAGCCTGGAAATGGAACGATAAAAGTGGCAGCTCCCATTCCCTCCCCACTCCGGATCGTGCCGAGGAATGGGACACATGAGGGGCAGAAATATGGAATTTCATTAGCCAGGAGGGCAAAGCTTTGAACTCTGCAAGCAATAAAGGGAGAGGTGTGAGGGCATAAAGAACCTGGCTTAATCCCCCCTCATCAACCACCCCACTCCAATTAGCACCAGTGCCAGGCCGGATGAAATTCCAGGTTGGAATGAGGGAGATTTGCTTCACACACAGTGTGGCTGCTCCCGGTATCACCAGGTTTTGAGCAGATGTTTTAATATTTATCACTTCTGGTTTGGGATATCGTTTGGTTTCTTTGACCCTTTCCCTGTTGCATCCTGAGATCTGATCCTTTTCCAGCCCATATCCCTGATGGAGAGTTCATATCATGGAATTCCGGAATGGTTTGGGTGGGAAGGGATCACAAATCCCATCCAGTTCCACTCCTGCCATGGGCAGGGACACCTCCCACTATCCCAGGTTGCTCCCAGCCTCTCCCCACCCTCCCAGCCAGGAATTCCTTCCCAATATCCCATCCATCCCTGCCCTCTGCCAGTGGGAAGCCATTCCCTGAGTCCTGTCCCTCCATCCCTTGTTCCAAATCCCTCTCCTACTTTTTTCCTTCCTGGTTGTCGTGGCTTTGCAGGCCCCACCATTCCAGACCCTGCTCCCACACGTCCTGGCAAACAGAGGAACTGTAAGAACACTTTTGGCTGGTTTGATCTCTTCCATAAATAAATCTCCACCGAAGAATTTGGAAATAAAAGAATGCTTTTAAAAAAAAAGGACCCCCAAATCAGCACCTTCTCTTTCAGCACCTCCCGTTCCAACCCCCAGCCGCCCAAACCAACACAAAGGTGACCCCACTCTGCTTCCAAAACGAAGACAGGAGAATTTTCCACACTTTCCCTTCTAAGCTTCCCCCAAAATCCCCAATTTTTCTCTTTCTCCACCTTCTCAGGTGGCACAGATCAACATTTTTCACGAGAGAAGAGACCCGGTGAGAAGCCAGCCTGGTAATTCCTGCCCTCTTTTGTTTGAAATCAGGCGATGTATCCAGGGAGGAGCCTCGCTCCGTAACCGCGGCGTTGTTTTGTCGCGCTCACTCCCATTTTCCAATTTCTGGAGCCATCCAAGCATTTTAACTCTGCCTCACCAAGGATTTGCATTCGGTTTTGGGAAAAGGCTTCTCGCAGCACTGAATGGCTTCAATTAATCAGATCGTGATTTCTCTCTGCTGGCTGCGCCTCTGAAATTAAATTATTGCTCATTTGCTGACTCCAAGCAGGAAAATCGTTGCTGGAGAACAGAGAATCTGACAAAGGACGCGGTTGGAAGCTGTTGAAGGATGGAGCAGGAATTTCCTAAAACACTTCAGCAGAAGTTTCCTCAACACTTCCAGACAAAGAAAATAGGGAAGGGGGAAGGATTTAATTCCTCTGGATGTGACAGAGGTGACAAAAGTCACCATAAATCCCAGTTTTAGAATCCCAAAACAGTTTGGGTTGGAAGGGATCAGAGCTCATCCCATTCCACCCCTGCCATGGGCACCTTCCACTGTCCCAGGTTGCTCCAACCTGGCCTTGAACACTTCCAGGGATAATTTAGTCCTTAAATCCTTCAGATTTAGGAAATAAAGACCAATTCCAGCCTGTTTGTGGCTATTTTTTCCCTATTTTCCCCTCCTGTGGCTCTCAGGGTGGATCCTCCCTCAGAAGTCACGGCCAACGATACAGGAAAAAGTCCGACCCTCACAATTCCTTCTTGGAATGTTTAATCCCAATAAACAATTCCCAGCTCAAATACCATTTCCTCATCCATCAGCTCCATGGTTTTGGCAGGCTGGATGTGCCAGCTCCTGCTTTAGCCCCCATTTATTTCAAGAATGGCACAAAAAAACACAGCCTGGGGAAAAAAAAAACCATTTATTTTTCCTCTATTAATCCCGATATTTTGGGATTTGCCTGTCAAATATTTTAAGGATTTTTTTCCCCAGTCAAAAAGCTGCTCGTCCCTGTAAAATAACAGCTGTTCCCACAAGGAATATTCACATTTTCATGTTGTCTTTACCAGGAAAACGGGATAAGAAACTTGGGAAAGGACCCGGAGCAACCTTGGAAAGGGTTTGGAGCAACCTGGGATAAGGGAAGATGTCCCTTCTTGTTGGGGGGTGGGGTGTGGAATAAAATTATTTTTAAGCTCCTTTCCACCCCCCAAACATTCCAGGATTTCAGGAGAAGTGGAATTTAGCATTTAAAAAATGGGATTACTGTTATGTGAGCAAACAGTGTAAAATGAATAAACACATTCCTTACTCAAGTGCTGTTGGGGTGACTTTAATCAAAGCAAAATTTCAATTTTACCTCGCAGCAAAGGCATCTAAAAAATAAAAGGGAAATGATTCCTGAGCCTGTATTCCCTCATAAAATATATATTATATAAATATTTCCATATATTCCCTATATATTTCCATATATTCCCTATATATTTCCATATCTTCCCTATATATTTCCATATATCCAAGAATTCCATGCAAAAAAAACCCCTGAAACAGCTGCTATATATTCCCTATATATTTCCATATATTCCCAATGTATTTCCGTATATTCCCTATATATTTCCATATATTCCCTATATATTTCCATATATTCCCTAAATATTTCCATCTATCCAAGAATTCCGTGCAATAAAAAACCCCACCCCTGAAACAGCTGCTGAGCACCGTTTATTCCGCCGTTATTTCATTATGGATAAGTTTGATTAAATTATTTTTATCCCTCTGGTATTTCCACGTCCAAAATCCACTTCTTATGGAATCCTTAAGGTTGGAAAAGAACTCCAAGATCAAATCCAAGCTTTGCCCGCACACCCAGTGCCCATTAAACCACACAGGAAATGCCAAATTTACTCATTTTTTGAGCGTTTCCGGGACTGTTCTCCTATTAAAAAAGAAACCCAGAAGGTTTTTCCAGAAACAATTGGAATTCCAATTAGAATGCTGCAGGTACATCCACGGAACATCCACGGAATTTCCAAGCTGGCAGCGAGTGTCACCTCCACCAGGTTGTGGATTTAGGAATAAATATCTTGGAAAATTGCATTTTCCAGCTTCACCCAATATCAGCATTTTTCATCCCAGAAAACCCCGGAGCTGTTCTTGGCTCTCCGGATTTGTTGGGATGGGATCATCCTGTGGATCCTTAGGCCGTGCCAACTTCCAAGATTCCCTACAGAGCCCAGAAATTCCCAGAAAAGTCTGTTTTGAGAATGGAACCCCAATTCTGCCTTAATTTACAGCAGCATCAGGAGGAGGCAGGGAAAAAAGTGGGGAAGGGGAAAAAAGGTGGGAAAATGGGGAAAAAAGGTGGGAAAATGGGGAAAAAGGTGGGAAAATGGGGAAAAAGGTGGGAAAATGGAAAAAAAGGCGGGAAACGGGGAAAAGGCTGAGAAAACGGGGAAAAGGCTGAGAAAACTGGGAAAAGGGGCAGGGAAAGGTGGAAAAAAGGCTGGGAAAGGGGGAAAAAGGTGGAGAAGGGGAATAAAGGTGGGGAAAACCGGGGGAAAAAAGGTGGGGAAAACTGGGAAAACAGGCAAGGAAAATGGGGAAAAAAGGCAGGGAAAGGTGGAAAAAAGTGGGAATATGGGAAAAAAGGTGGGAAGGGGGGAAAAAAAGGCGGGAAAGGGAAATAAAGGTGAGGAAAACTGGGGGAAAAAAGGCAGGGAAAGGTGGAAAAAGGCAGGAAAGGGGGAAAAAGGTGGGGAAAACGGGAAAAACCTCAAAATCCAAAATTACTCCTTCCACTATCCCAGGCTGCTCCAAGCCCTGTCCATCCTGGCCTTGGACACTTCCAGGGATCCAGGGGCAGTCACAGCTTCTCTGGGAATTCTATTCCACAGCCTTCCCATCCTCACAGGGAATTTTTTCCTAAAATCCCAAATCAAAATGGTTTTTGGGAGCCATGGGTCTGCTGAAGGAGGTGACTGAGTTTTCACCCCTCTCCCAGAATTTTTGTCTCTTTTGGTTTCAAATCCCCCCGCCTCAAACTTCTGAACATCACCCACATTCCAGGGAATCCCTGAAGCTGCATGGAAAAACTTGGGAACCTCTTTTCCAACCTCCTGCTCAAGCAGAGGAAAGCAAAGCAACTTTCCAAAAAAGAGGCTTAAAATCACTTTTTTTTAAATTTTTTGGGGTGTTTATGTGTCATTTATGTCATTTTTCCCCGCTCAAGCTTTTCCAGAGCTCAGAATTCCGAGTCACACATCCCAGGATGCTCCAAGATTCCCACCCAGGGGGGATGGAAAAGATGAGGAGTAAGAGGCACCATCACTCCCAAACCAGGTTATTTCCAGTCCAAACAGCAGCCGGGGCCATGAACGCTCCAGAAATGCTGAAATACGGATCCGAGCCAGGGCTGGCAGAGCATTCCATCAAAATCAGATAATCCGGATTTCACTCCGGTTCTCCTGGAGCAATAAGGGCAAATGGCTCTGCTGTCAACGCTCAGGTGGCACAAAGTTAAAGGGAGTGAGCTCTAAAGGCTTTCCTGAAATGGAAAATGGAAAATCAGCGGGGCTTGAGAGGGGGAAATTAAAACAAAAAATAAAATAAAATAAAATAAAATAAAATAAAACATAAAATAAAATAGGTGGAACCAACACAAATCCTCCCCCTAGCTCTTCCCAAAGGAACCTCCCATGGCTGCTGTGGGATGGCCCCTGGAGCATCCACTGTGCCAGTCACATCCTCAGGGATGTCCTTTTCCAGCTGTTCCAGTGACCCCTGGATCACGAGTTATCCCGAGGAGTGTCCCACACCACGAACAGGAGCTGAAACCTTGGGAAGGGGGAAAGTTTTGGCTGGGAAGAGAAGAATCTTCCAAACCCAGTCCTGCTGGAGCTCTGATTTTATGGATTTTGCCAATCGTGTGATCCCCGGGCCAGGTGATGTTTGGGATTGACATGGCTCTTCCTAGGAAAAGACACAAACCCCCATCTCCAACCCTCTGGATCTTCGGGGAAGATTGCATTTTTAATAAATTAATCAGTTAATCAATCAGTTAATCAATCAATCAATAGTCCTTCTCTTCTAGGACTACCCTAAACCAAATTTTCCACAAACCACACCTTTCATCCAAGATATTCCAGAATGGTCAAACACATCGGGGTGGAGGTGCTGGGATGGTTTATGATGGTTGAATCTTCCACGGAATGTGTGGAAACCGGGATTGAGCTTCCCTAAAAGCTCTCCCAGCTGGAAGAAGGATCAGGAGCTCGTGGCTGGCTTGGAGCACATTGTCCCATGGGGGATCAGTATCCCGTTTTTCCAGTCTGGAATGGATTTCTTTGGCTCCATGGGGCTGTTCCAGGGAAGTGGGCACAGGGGCTCCAGCTGGAACTCAGATATTCCAAGGAAAATGTGATCCTGGGCATGGTCGGAGCTTCGAGATAATTGAAGATCCAGAGATTCCTGTCCTTCCTTCCCACCGGAATAACACAGAGCCATCCTCATGGAATCCCAGACTGGTTTGGGTTGGAAGGGACCTTAAATCCCATCCCATTCCACCCCTGCCATGGGCAGGGATATTTTCCACTATCCCAGGATGTTCCAAGCCCCATCCAGCCTGGCCTTGGACAATTCCAGGGATGAGGTGTCACTTTTAACACAGAATTCCATGTTTCCCAGAGCCGGACACCTCCCACCCCATCTGGCTGAAGGACCAAAACTTCACAGAGTTTCCATTGGTTTTTTCTAAGCCAGGAAAAAACCAACCTTTAAGGTGATTATTATCCCGTATTTTATTCCCAGCTCAAGGAATCCCAAACAACATTTAAGCCCCTGCACCTCAGTTCAGCCAGGAAAATTCCTTAAAATCCCCTTTTTTTATGAACAATGAGCAACTTTCCTCTCACACCTGTCCTCATTTCACCACCACGCACCCAGGAGCCAAATTCCATCTGCTGTCTGCAGCTCCCACCAGGAATTCCAAGTTCTGGGCTCCGTTCCTGCCCACCAGGAGTGTTAATCCATCCCCTTTTGCTCAGAGCACCCCCAAATCCAGCAGGAAAACTCCGGGGATCCGCAGGTGGCGTTCCTGCTGCTGTATCCATGCCATGCATCATCGGGATGGAATTCAGGAAGGATGCTGGTGAATCCCAGGCCTGGCTTAGCTTTTTTTTGATTATTCCTCATTTTTATTCCTCTGATTAATCCCTCTCAGTGTCTGTGGCTATTTTCCTTGGAAACACCAGCACTGGGAAGGAGGGAACACCGTCCCACAGCTTCTCCCACTGGGCTGGGAACGGGAAATGTGGGATATCAGGGGGATCCTGGATGTTAAATCAGATTTTTGGATCAGATCTAAGGGCAGGTAGCAGGGACACAAATATTCCAGATTTCTGAGCACCCCAAAAATCCCACAAGCTCTGGGAGGTGGGGCGGGTATCCAGTGGGGCCCATTGGAGCAGCAGGAAAAGCCATCCTGAGGAAAAGATGGAGCAGGACAGAGGGATTTTAATCATCGGGGTTGTTATTCCAACCAACCCCACCAAATTTCCACGGCCAAGCTGGAAATCTCCTGGCCAAGACCAAGACCAGGCATCGCTTCCCAGGAAGCTGATTCCCACAGACCTCCAAGACCTTGGGAATACCTGGTAATCCCAGGAATGGGGAAACCAAAAATCCTGGCCAGCCCTGGGATGCTCCCTGGGAGCTCCTCTGAGATCCGGACACAGCCCATGGGCACCATCAGTCTCAAATAAACCCAAAATCCAGGTAAAAATCTGGGAAAAGGCAGAAATACAGGATGTGCTGTAAATAAATCTTTCCAAAAGTGATTTTAATTAAGGTTTAAAAGGACAGCATCAAAACTGCACTGCAGACAAAGCTGAGCATCCTCCCAGCCCCAATCCAGAAATTTTTTCCAGCTCTCCCAGCACCAAAACTGTTCCCATTTCCATCCCCCAGAGGAATCATCCAGGAAATAAATCAATCCGTGACCAAACCTCTGAGGATCAATTCTCTACTCAGACCCTCCCACCAGAAATCAAGGAAGCTGCAGGGATTTTCCTCACTTCCAGTTGGATCCCAGTGTCCCATCCCGTCTGGGGATGAAACTGGAGCTGTGGAATTCTCCCAGCATTCCAACTGAACACACAACACTTCATTTGACTCCTATTGAAGCGAAATTAGAGGGAAACAATTCATTTGAAAGACTCAGATTGCTCAAATAGTATTTCTGTTGAAGCCCATGCCAAGCTCAGCCTTGTTAATTACTTCTTTGGTCATTAATATTAGAGCTGCTAATCGTAATCACAGATTATTGAGTGTGGATCCCATTGTGAGCCTGCCAAGTCTGAGCTTGGGTTTGGAATTTTGAGCTGGAGTCAGTTTTAAGCTTTGATTTCCACGATAGGCTGAGTTTTATTTGCTCGGTGACTTCACGTACGGGGAGAGGAGAGGAGAGGGAATTCTGCCTGCACTACAAACCAGATTTCCTAATAAATTCCCTAACGGATCCCTCATTGTCACACAGGATCTGTGGCACTTCCGACCACAAACCCACGGCTTGGTAATGAACTTCCTTCTCCAATGGAAAAAAGGGAAAATATCCATTTTTACAGCTGACTGTGGCAACAATTAGAGCTCGTCCCTATAAAAAACGAGTGAGGAATCCTCTCCGATTCCTACGAGAATTTTTTTCCAAGCCAGGGAAAACCAACCTTTAAGGTCATTATTATCCCAGATTTTATTCCCAGCTCAAGGAGTCACAAACAATATTTTAGTCCCCGCACTTCAGGTGGCCTCAATTCTGCCCCGATCCCAGTGGCTCCGGATCCTTTAGGAATTAAGAATCCATAAGGAACCAGACAATAATTCCCCCTACAGCAGAGCAGCTCTCGAGGGGGAGCCTAAAGAGCCAATTAACTGAGCAGGACACATTTATTCCTCCAGCTCCAGTCGATATATCCTGGTTTTTGTTAATGGGAAGCCCTTTGGTTGGGAATGCAGGAGCTCAGCCCCAAATTCGCAGTTTAACGGTGCACAGCGGGCAGTGGGAGCAGAGAGACACAATTTATTGCCCACTCTGCTTCTCCCAAAGCTCAGCCCTTCCTGGGCAGCCCCAGCTCATCCCAGGATTGACAGATCCGAAATTATCGATGGCAGCAGCCGATCAATGCCATTGACAGGGCCCAGAGAGACCCAGGCAGCTCCACACCTCATTACCTTCCAGCCCAGGAGCTGCATTTTGTTTCCCTTCAAGGCTTGAAACCCTGAGTTTTCACAGAATTCCAGGCTGATTTCCAAGTTAAATCCCATCTCATCCCACAAGCAGGGATTCCTTCCACCACCCCGGGTTGCTCAGAGCTCCATCCAACCTCATTACAAAGAAAAAATCCCAAATTGTCGCCTTAAAAATGAGGAATTTGAAGATGGGGCCCTGATTCTTTCAGAGTGACAGATTTCAAACACACACTCGGCCACCAGACGTGTGACAAATGGATCAGTGACAGGAGACAGAGCATAAATCCAATATTTCTCACTGATAAATTGTTGCTCTCCCATTTCTGTCAAGTCTTCCTTTTTCCGTTTTAATTCCCTGCGACAAAGCAGCCGCATTCCAACATTCCCTTCCCACAAAGCCGAACCTCTGCTCTCCGCACAGCCCCAGCAAAAATCAGAAATTAGAAATTATTATTATTATTATTATTATTATTATTATCCCTCAGGAAGCAGCTGCATCAAACCGCTGCCATCACGCAGCACTTACAGGATGGCCGGGGCAGCAGACCCAGCCAGCGTGGGTTTAGGAGAGGTAGGTCGTGTTTGGCCACCCTGATCTCCTTCTATGACCAGGTGACCCGCCTGGTGGATGCAGAAAAGGCTGTGGATGTTGTCTGTTTGGACTTCAGCGAGGCCTTTGACCCTGTCTCCCGCAGCAAACTCCTGGAAAAGCTGGCAGCCCACGGCTTGGACAGGAGCACTCGGCTGGGTTAA
>VXAD01010047.1:104216-122327 GCA_013399195.1 Dicrurus megarhynchus | reverse complement strand
GCCACCAGGGTCACCAGGGTCACCAGGGCCACCAGGGCCACCACAGCCACCAGGGCCACCAGGGCCACCAGGGTGACCAGGGCCACCACAGCCACCAGGGCCACCAGGGCCACCACAGCCACCAGGGTCACCAGGGCCACCAGGGTCACCAGAGTGACCACAGCCACCAGGGCCGCCAGGGCCTCGTGCCACCGCCCAGGCACAAATTGTGACACGAGAACTGTCCCTGGCTCAAGGGTGCAGCAGCAAACGGCTCGCTGGACACCGGGCAGCGCTGCCCAGGATCATCCAGCCTGGAAAACCCCAGGGATTTATCCTGGGATCCCACCCCAGGCAGCTTTGAAGGCTTCAGCTGCCTGCGGAAGGATGGATTGGGATGGGTGCCATGGATTTTGGAGTGCTGCTGGGACAGCGAGCTGCTGGAGCATTTGGATTTTAAGGATTGGGCTGATTTTATGATAATTTAAACTCTTAAAGGACTTTCCACTAAACCAGGGGTCTCGGCTTCCTCCGTGGCCAACAGCGCAAGAGACACACCAGAAACGACAATTCCTGTCGGAGAATCCCGACAATATTCAGGATTTCCAGCTGCATTTGGCCTGGAATGGGACTGAATCAGAGGCATTTTGTGCTGCTGGCTCCTCCGTGCAGCGATGAGGTCTCGGCTGCAGCCTCTCTTTGTCTCTCTTCTGCTCCCTTTTAATCAAGGACACAAAGGAAGGGAGATGAGATCAGCCCCTGCATTGCTGGTAACAAACAGGCTCCGAACAACTCCAAACAAAAGGAGCTCAGGATGCAGGATCTCCTTAGAGGAGGAGTTAAACAGATGGGAAAAACCAAACCAGCTTTGTTTGGATCCCCACGCGGCAAAGAGCTTTCGGTGGGGTCACAGAGATGGGGATGGTGCTGCAGGTTGGAAGCAGAAATCCAATTCGAGGAAAAGCTGAGCGAAGAAAAATAATCCAGGGATTTTCTGTTCCACGGGAATTGCGTCATCACCACGGCCTCACTGGGAAGGTGCTGAATCAGATGCTGGGAATTCCAGAATCCCAGAATGGTTTGGGTTGGAAGGGACCTTAAAGCTCATCCAGTTCCACTCCTCTGTCATGGAACACCTCCCACTGTCCCAGATTGCTCCAAGTGCTCTCCAACCTGGCCTTGGACACTTCCAGGGATCCAGGGGCAGCCACAGCTTCTCTGGGAAATCCATTCCACTCCCTCCCCACCCTCCCAGCCAGGAATTCCTTCCCAATATCCCACCTAAATGTCTCCTCTTTTGGTTTTAAACCATTCCCCTTCTCCTCTCACCACCTGCCCAAGGAAAAAGTCGCTGTCCCTCTCTTTTATGTCTCCTTTAAGTGCTGGAAGGCCACAAAGAGGGGTCTTCCCAGAGCCACCGCTTCTCCAGGCTGAAGGAAAACTTCCAACAGGGAAAAAGTATTTGGAGAGGCTGAAAATCTCCATGGAAATAATTACAGCCACCAAAAATCCCCTCTGAGAGCTGCTGCTTTTCCAGACACGGTGTGAGGAAGAAAACACCCCAGACACCACCTCCAGGTGTGCTGGGGATGGTGCTGAGCCAGGGACGGCTCTTCCCGTTTTCCCTGTGTTTTCTTGGGATTCGGGAATTCATTACTGACTGCAGCAGGGCCAAATTATCCCTTCTCATGTTGACTACTCCTGTCGGGTCCCTAAAATCCCACCCAGCTTCCCAGGAATCTCCTGGGCATTGGATTTTGGACCCGCCGCGTCCTCAGGAAAAGTGGACACGGTTTATTTGTCTCTTTGAATCCCAACCCACCCACCCTGAGATCAGCTTTGTATTTAAAGCTTTGCTCCCAACTGGATTTTTTTTCCTCCTAATTGTATTATTTGGATCAAGCCACTCTGTGCTTCTTTAATGTTCCCCCCTCACGGTCGGCTGCCGGCTCCATCAGTTACACCACGACCAAAATACAACTGGAGGCAGCAGCAGAAATCCTTTGATACATTCAAATCCTGGCCCATAAATAAGCTCCCCACACCCAGGTGGGTTTGCTCGGAAGATTTTATCGGGCTCCCTTTGTGGATGCTGCTGAACGTTGGGAATTGCAGGGCTTGGAGGAGCAAGTTTGTTATTTCCCCCCGCCCCAAAAAACGCCCTGTGTGTACGTCTCTGTGCGACGCAACAATTCCTTTGGCTGACTAAAAATTCTGACAGGATTTGACAAAGCATCGGCTGCTTGTGTGTTTAAACCCACGACAACCCTGACATTTTATCAGGTTTTTGCTTCGGGCGTTGGATAATTTCCATTACAATTTTAATATTTACAGAAATCAAGGCCCCAGAGGTTTCCCTGCTCGGGTATTTCGTTCAAAGCACCTCGGAGGAAGCTGATGGGCTGGGATCATCTTTCTTTCTGGGCCAGGCTGGAACTTAATGTGACTGACAGGAAAAATGTCTCTGGGAATACAACAGCAGTGAAAGGAAAGCCATGGGAAACCTCCATGGGGTAAAGCGGGAAACACGGGGATAAAGGATGAGGAAAAGGCTGAGGTCCCTCTTTGCCTCAGTCTTTAATAGCAAAGCCACTCATTTTCCAGGTATCGGAGCTGGAAAACAGGGATGGGGAGCAGAATGAAGCCCCCAGTCCAAGGGGAAATCGTCTGGGAGCTGCTGCAGCACATGGATACCCACGAGTTTTTCGGAATGGATGGGATCCCCCAAAGGCGCTGAGGGAAGAGCTCATGGAGCCCCTCTCCATCATTTTCCTGCAGCTGTGGTACCTGGGGAGGTCCCAGGCGACTGCAGGATCCCAAATGGGACGAGAAGGGCTGGAAAGAGGATTCAGGCAACTCCAGGCCTGTCAGCCTGACCTCAGTACCAGGGAAAGTCATGGAGAAGATCAACCTGGATGCCAGGAAAAGCACGGGATCAGTCCCAGCTGGTTTGGGTTTGTCAAAGTCAGGGTCTGCCTGACCATCCTGATCTCCTTCCACGGCAGCAGGACGAGGGAAAAGCTCTGGATGTGACTACCTGGACTCCATAAAGAATTTCCCACTGTTTCCCACAGAATCCTCCTGGAGAAACTGCTGGCTCCTGCCTTGGATGGGTGGATAAAACACTGGGAAGTGGCAGGAATGTAGTTAAACCCCGCTGGTGGTCGCTCCCAAGGCTCAGTCCGGGGGCCAGTCCTGTTTTACACCTTTATTGCTGATCCGGATGAGGGCATGGATGCACCCCCAGCTCCGGAATTCCGCTGGTTGATGAATTCCGTCTTTAATGCGTCTGAAGAGGAGTTTCCAGCAGCTTTTTTAGGATCCAGAAACTCCTCAAGGCTCAGCTTCCTCGCACACCAACCCAGCACCAGCTGCAAGGAGCCCTTTGTCCCACGGGGTGTCCCTGGCACAACTTCACTCCCTGCACCAATAAACACATCCCAAAAAAGGACTTTTCCATTGAATTCTTTGCCATTGGCACTTTTTTCCCTTCCTGCTGTAAAACTACAGAGCTGCTGACCTGGACACAACACAAGTATTGCACGGAAGTGAACAGGACTGGTTTTATATGGATTTACCCCTCCTGGGATCAGCCTCTGGATCCCTTCCAGCCCAGGATATTCCATAATTCAGTGTAGAATAAACAGATTTACCTACAAGCTTTTTCCACCTGTGCTGGGCTGTTCTCCCTCCGGGGTTATGTCATTTATTCCCGTGGATATGAAGACAATGAAAGGTGGAGCAGCGGGATGAAATAAATATTTAGAAAATAGGGAAAGAGGAAAACCAGAGCCAGCCCAACCTTCCGGAACACATCAGTTTTATCTGCTGTGAGAAGAGCCACGGGAACCCGCCGAGCATTCCGGCTTCTGGTGACTTTTTGTGCTCTGAAAGGTCTGGAAACGGCATTAAACCACGCCGCGGAATAAAAACGAGCTGGAATAATGGATCAAGGACTCGCTGTGCAGTTTCTGGTCGGATGAAAGTCAAACGAGCAGTGGGCAGCTCGGGGACATGCCTGGACCTCAAGAACATCCAAAAAAAACCAAAAAAAAGGACGTTTTTCACCTGTCATTGACGAAAAGCAAAGACTGGAACAAAACAAGGCTCTAAATAGAAGGCTCCAGATGGATCCCGGCTGACAGTGTGGAAGAATTTTCATGTTCTGCCTCATAAATACCAGGAATTCGGACATTTTCACTCTGGACACCCTCCTGGGCACTCCTTCTCTTCCAGGTCACCTCCACGGGACAGGTGGCTCCAAGCCTCATCCAACTTGAAGGAGTTGGACACTTCCAGGGATCCAGGGGCAGCCACAGCTGCTCTGGGAATTCTGTTCCAGTCCCTCCCCAGCCTCACAGCCAGGAATTCCTTCCCAATATCCCATCCATCCCTGCCCTCTGGCAGTGGGAAGCCATTCCCTGTGTCCTGTCCCTCCATCCTTTGTCCAAAGTCCCTCTCTGGGTTTCTTTCAGCTCCTTCAGGTCCTGGAAGGTCACAATTAGGCCACCCTAAAGCTTCTCTTCTCCAGGCTGAACAATCCCAACGCTCCCAGCCTTTCCCCACAACAGAGCTGCTCCATCCCTCGAATCGTTGGCTCCCTCTGGAAGAACAATTCCAACAGCAGCAGCATGAAATTGCTCCCTGGGAGCCACCCACCCTCCCCCAATCCCAAATCCATGGAGCTGCTCCAGGGAATGAGCACAACCCAACCCCAGCTCCTGAGGCAGCATCACCCTCAAAACCCCACGGGCACAAAGTGGCTGTGAAGTCACCATGAAGCTCCTCCAGGGATGTTGGGATTCTGGAAGTGCTTCCAGAAATCCGATCCCAAGCTGGAATGTGGCCCAGACAATTCCTGTGGCAGCCACCTTGGCGTGGGGACTTCTGCCTGTCTGAGCCCCAGCACAAATTAGCAGGAACAAAAAGGGTGGGTGTTAAAATCCTGGAATAGGATGCTGGATATCAGCAGGAATTACACAAAAATTGGCAAAAAAGACTAAAATTGGGAAGCAGCACGGGAAGGCTGGGCCTGTCCAAAACGTGGATAAATCTAGGAGTGGCATCTGTAGGATTGAGGCTGCCAGCCCTGCCCAGGACTCTCACACTGGCAATCCAATTTCCCCGCTGGAAGCGGTTTTTATGGAATTCCGTCATCGCTGATTTCCTGCCAACAGCCCCGAGAGATGATCCAAAGGTTTTGCCAACAAAGTGACTTTGAGCATCCCTTGCAGACGCAATTCCTGGGAAGAAGCCTGGTGTGGAGGTGACCAGAGCAAACACAAACCAGGTTCAGTGAGGCACTGGCACCTCCATCCCAGGAAAATATTTCCTTTCTATTTTCCCAGGAAAATATTTCCTTTTAGTGCCGTTCTCCTGCCTCTTCTAATGTTGGGAACATCCTTGGGAGCAGATCCTGATAGCAATGGTATTTATGGAATCCTGGAATGGTTTGGGTTAGAAGGACCTTAAAGTCATCTCATTCCAACTCTCCCGCCCAAGGAATTCCTTCCATTAGACCAGGAGACACTTCCCACCCCACCACACATGGAAAAGGAAATATCCATACTCAACCATGGAAAAACAAAGGCAAATACTTCTCTGCTGGAAAGCTCCAAAAAAGGGATGTTTGGAGTTTCCTGGGAAGGATTCCTTGGAGCAGATGGGGATGGGGACATGGCCATGCCATGACAGGAGAAACCCGTGGGAATAGGCCACACACTGAGAACTAGGAGTAGAAATTCCACTGGAAAAGAGAAGTAAGAGAGCAGGAATGAGGGAAAATGCAGCTCTGGGGGGGCTCATCCTGTGGCTATTTCCTTGGGATGCTGGGATTTGATCCAGTGCCCTATTTCACAGTCTCAAGCCACCTCAGCAGGAGCAAAACATTCCAGGTTCCTCACACACTTCCCAGAGCAGCCATATCCCATCCCTGCAGGGAACCTCTGGAGCACCGCAAGGATTTGAAATTAACTCAACTCTTCTTCCATGGAAAACCCAGGATTCTGCACAGAAGAGCATCTGCCATAAGAAAATCACCCCAAATCCATGGAAAAGTCTCCTTTAGGTAGAAATTGGGAGAACTGTGTCTCGCTGAGGTTCTCTGTTTTCATGGAATCACGGAATGGTTTGGGTTGGAAGAACCTTAAAGCTCATCCAGCTCCACCCTGTCATGGGCAGGGACATCTTCCACTATCCCAGGCTACTCCAGCCTGGCCTTGGACACTTCTAGTGCCAGCACAACTTCCAAGGAAAGCCCTGCAGTGCTGGAAAACTTCTTGGAACTTTGCGGTGTTGGCCCTTCAGAGCCCTGAGTTTCCCAGGGGAGATCCTTGGAAAATTGTCCAGTTCTTAGAGCACATCTGGATGTTCTCCTCTCCATCCCGTAGGGATGGCCACGCACATCCCAGAGATGATCATCACATCCCAGAACACTTGGCATGGGGATATGGATATTTCTGGATGATGGAGACACCAAAAAAGTCCTTTCTTCTCCATGGCAATGCCCCATTGGTGAAGATCCTGGAAAAGCAGGGAGTTATTGGCCTTGGACACTTCCAATGCCAGCACAACTTCCACGGAAAGCCCTGCAGTGCTGGAAAACTTCTTGGAACTTTGCGGTGTTGGCCCTTCAGAGCCCTGAGTTTCCCAGGGGAGATCCTTGGAAAATTGTCCAGTTCTTAGAGCACATCTGGATGTTCTCCTCTCCATCCCGTAGGGATGGCCACGCACATCCCAGAGATGATCATCACATCCCAGAACACTGTGTGGGGGGATGGATATTTTTGGATGATGGAGACACCAAAAAATCCTTTATTTTCCATGGAAATGCATCGTTGGTGAAGGTCCTGGAAAAGCAGGGAGTTGTTGGGACACTGGAGCCTTCTCAGTCAAGTTCTGGTGGGAATCCAGGGTTAAAAATAAAAACAGAAATTTGGGAAAGGGCTGGGAAATTCTCTTTGCAGCATCATCTGGGGCTGCTGATGTCCCTGAAAATCCTGGTGTTCACAGAGCTCCTCTGGGCTCTGTTTGAAACCTGTTTTTATTCTCTATCCAAACGAGCCAGACCTCCACTTCCCGAGGGTTAATTTGCATTTTTATGGGATAGAAGCCATTCCATATCCAGTGGTTCTTCCCTGAACACTGCTCTGGTTACTCTTTCCGAGGCATTTAATGCAATGAAGGGGAGATTGCTGAATATTCAGCCAGTGAATTTAGTGAAGGAAATGTCGGAGCGTGTTTCATCCAGATGCATTAAAAATTCCAAATAATATTCCATCCTTTTCCTTATCAAACCAAATACCTGCCGCTTCCCTTTCAAATCCATGGAATACGCAGCCAGGATTCCAGATTCCAGCTTTGGCAGTGCTGGGGTCCTCACTGAGCAGGAATTTGATGGCTCGAAGATCTGGGTTATCCCTAAAATGTGGTGGGATTTAGGGAGGGATGAGAAGAAATGAGCAGAAAGGTGGGGATGTGGCAGGGCTGGAATTTCGGAGCTGAGTCTCCCACAATCCTTGTGCCATCAGGAAAAGTTGCCTGGAAATCTTTGGTGTTGTCCCAGACCACTGGAAAAGGAAAATCCATGGTTTCCAAGGATTTTGTTTGGGCACCTCCAGAGATTTTTGATCTTTTTAAACAAAAAAAATAGTTACTAAAGACTCTGAGGGGGAAAAAACCCCACCAATTATTAAATTCCTTCAAATTTCTCTAATATGGGAATAAAATAATTAAGGATTAATAATCAATATTCTGGACAAAACAGGGCACTGCCCAAGTGGGCTGAGATGGAATAATGGTCTCCTCTTGTTCAAATCCAAATGGGATGAAGACCTGAAAGAAGAAGAAACAAAGGGAATTTATTCTTAGCTGGAAAATGTCTTTTAAAAGTAGGAAAAAAGCAGCACAGAATGGGACCACAGCAGATTCCTGGGATTTGGGGAGGGAGCAGCTCAGTCTGGCAGCAGGAAGAGGCTGCAGGCATGGGAAAGGTCTGGGTTCCTCCTCATTTTCCTCAGGAATTCTGAAGGAAAGGGTTGACTCATCAGCACCACCTGTGAGCAAAGCTGGTGCCTGCTCAGGTCCCTGCTCTCCTGAAAATCCCATTCCAGCAGAGCTCTGCTGTCCTGATTCCCACCTCGTTGGTGGGAAAACCGCAGGAATGAATTTACTGCATCCCTCAGCTCCGGTTCCAAATCAGGAGGTCACACCTTCCTCAGTGCTCCCCAAAATATTTCCAAGCACTCCAACCGAAGCAGTTCAGGTCAATTCCAGGGAAGAGGAGACCAAGGCTGCACCGCCAGCGTTGCTTTTCCATCGGGATTTTAAACCTGAGGAGCAAAAGTTGGGACATTTTCCTCCTGTCGCTGTATCCCATTCCCACAGGCACTCAGTGCCTCGACTCTGGGATAGCTCTGAGCAGGGCCAGGTCATCCCTGGGAACGGGGGTGGATTTTCCCTTCTCCCCACTCCTCAGGCTGCTCCACAATTCCAGGAATTCTCATTAACCCTCAGCATTGGAATGCTTTGGGTGATAAGGCTTCCCCAAACCTTATCAGGAGCCTGCACGACCAAGGTGAGGATGGCGCTGTCTGAGCTCCTGGTGCCTCACCGAGGTGGGGATGAGAAACTCCAGCATTCCCTACAAGCTTGGAAAACGGCTTCCCTGAAAAATCCTGGAGACTGAGAGGGGACTAAAGCCAAGCAGCTCATGATGCTTTAAACAGAATTTCGGTGTGGGGCACTTTGAGCTTTCCTGGACCTCGGCATCACCCTGGGAATGGGACATCCCTGGGAATGGGACATCCCTGGGAGTGGGACATAGCCAGAAATGGAACATCCCTGGGAATGGGACATCCCTGAGAGTGGGACATCCCTCGGAGCTCCCCAACCCTCAGATTTGTGACGCCCAGAGAACCATCCCCAAAAGCTGAGATGGGATCTGGTCTGATCCCACCACTCCTCAAGGCTCAGCCCTTCCTTTGAGAGACCCAAACGCACCCGAGGAGGAAATGTTCACCTTTCCGTGAACTCCTTTGTGTCCGTGTGGGAATTGTTCCCAACACCCTGCAGCAAGAGCAGCAGGAACAGCGCCAGGGCTGCAGTTCAGTCCCTGCTGTGCTCACGAAAAGCTTCAACACAATTTACTACAAGTGTTAAATTACTCCGTGATTAAATGCTGCTAAATCCTTTAGGCATAAAGCCATTGATCAAATCTTAGGCTGAGCTTGGTAAGGCGAAGCTCGACGGGAGGGTCTCCCTTGCCCTTTGCACTCTTCTCCTTTTGTACCCTCAGTCTCTGTGCAAATCAGATTAAATTGATCTTGATCTGATTTTCCTTTGTGCGTTTATGTAGCAGCAGAGCGAACCTTGAAACTGAGCTTTGTTAAATTTAAATCAAATCTGGTTTTGCTGGTGCCTTCCACGAGGTTTCTTTAGGTGATAAAACCACTCCTGAGTGACCCACGTTCGATACCGCTGCAATTCCCACCCGGAAACCTGAACTCGGACGAGGAGGGGGTTGGGGATGAAGATACCTTGGATAACAGGCTGGGAATGATGGAGATGGATCGCTGTGAGGCAGAGCTGGGCAGCGTTTGCAGCTCCATAACGCAGTGGAGTGGCACAACCCGCTGGCAGCAGCAGGTAACAGGTACAGCCCTTCCTTATCCATGGGATTTCTGTGGAATGCTGCAAACAGGAGGCTGGAGAGAGCCCCAGGAGCGCATCCCCCCGGGAATTCGGGTGCTGCCTGCCAGACACGCCCCAGGCAGCACGGGCTGAGCCGAGTATCGGCTGCACCTGACCTCAGCCCAGGGAATTGGGAATTATGAACAGCAGAGATCCGTTCCCTGGTGCCTGAGCGTGCCAAAATTCCCGCAGGGAACAGCCTGGAAGCACTAAATAAGTCATCACTCTTAATTAGCATTGCAGATGGCTCTGTGCAGGGTTAAGCTGGGCAGGACCGGTTTCAGTGAGTGCTGGAGGGGCACAGGCAGCTCCGTGGGAGAAGTTCAACCCATGGGATGGGATGGGATGGGATGGGATGGGATGGGATTCACCTGAGGGGTAACAGGTACCAGATGTCTTCTGCTGCTGCAAAAGGATCGTCCTCCTCCTCTTGGAACAGAACAAGAATCAACTTCGAGCCCGTAAAATCACCAGGAAGTGTTTGCAGAGGTTTTCTTGCTGGTCTCTCTTTGCAGTGTGTTTTTGAATGGAAGAATTTGGGCTGATTCGGGCAGAGGGAAGCTAGGATGAGAGCAGGAGGAGCAGCAGCTCCGTCCCTGCATGGATCCTGCAGCAGCAGCAAACACCAAGGGGCACCTGCCCCATGGTGTTTGCTGCACATCAAATCCAGGGCACCTCACAGAAAGTGCCCATGTCAGGGGTGGAATTCCCTAGAGAGGGTGGGTGGCTCCCAGGGAGCAATTTCATGCTGCTGCTGTTGGAATTGTTCTTCCAGAAGGAGCCAACGATTCGAGGGATGGAGCAGCTCTGCTGGGAGAGTTGGGATTGTTCAGCCTGGAGAAGAGAAGCTTTAGGGTGGCCTCATTGTGACCTTCCAGGACCTGAAGGAGCTGACAAGAAACACGGAGAGAAACTATTTCAAAGAGCCTGGAGTGACAGGATAAGGGGGAATGGCTTCCCACTGCCAGAGGGCAGGGATAAGTGGGATATTGGGAAGAAATTCCTGGCTGTGAAGGTGGGGAGGTATTGAAACAGAATTCCCAGAGAAGCTGTGGCTGCCCCTGGATCCCTGGAAGTGCCCAAGGCCAGGTTGGACAGGGCTTAGAGCAGCCTGTCCTGTGGAGGTGACCTGGAAGAGGAGTGCCCAGGAGGGTGTCCAGAGTGAAAACATCCAAATTCCTGGCATTTATGATGTAGAATATGAAAATTCCCTGGAATTCGCTGGGTTTAAATCAAGGGTGGGAGGCTCCAGGTTCAGTGGAGCAGCTCCGTGTGGTGTCCCCATGCCAGGACATCTGTGAGGCTGTTCCAGCCCTGCCCAGCAGCCCCTGCACAGCCTGCACCAATCCCAACTTCTGCCCAAAGCTCATTAAACAAAAGCTTAATTGGCATCATCCCCTGTGCACCAGGCTGTGATGTATTCCAGGAGCTCAAGGGTGGGATCCCATGGATGGGCGCTCCCCAGTGAAGGGTGTCTGCTCAACACTGATCCTCTCCCAGCTTCTGACAGCAGATTTTGGGATGGAATAGTTCCTGGAAAGGAAAAAGAGAAGGATTGATGCACAGCATGAGTGTGGAAAATTTTTGGAGCAGCCTGGGATAGTGGGAGGTGTCCCTGCCCATGGCAGGGGTTGGAACTGGATGAACTTTAAAGGGCCCTTCCCACCCAAACCACCCCAGCACCCAGCAGGGCCCCATCCCCAGGGCATTCCTTTACATAAAATTATGGAATCACAGAATCCCAGAATGGTCTGGGTTGGAAGGGATCATAAATCCCATCCCATCCCACCCCTGCCATGGGCAGGGACACCTCCCACTGTCCCAGGCTGCTCCAAGCCCCATCCAGCCTGGCCTTGGACACTTCCAGGGATCCAGGGGCAGCCACAGCTGCTCTGGGAATTCCAGCCCAGCCCCTCCCCACCCTCCCAGACAGGAATTCCCAATTCCCAATATCCCATCCATCCCTGCCCTCTGGCACTGGGAAGCCATTCCCTGTGTCCTGTCCCTCCATGCCTTGTCCCCAGTCCCTCTCCAGCTCTCCTGGAGCCCCTTTAGGCCCTGCAAGGGGCTCTGAGCTCTCCCTGGATCCTTCTCTTCTCCAGGCTGAAGGTGCCACCACCGCCAAGCTGCAGCTCTGCCAAAGCTTTGTAGGGCGTTTGTTGCCGTTCCACCCATTGCAACAGAACATTCCTTAATTCCCCTTTCTAATGCAGATCAAGCAGCTCCCGCTTTTTCTCCTCTGATGTGCTAATTTCTAGAAACCAGACAAAAGTCTATTTAATTTCAACTCCAGGCTTGGTGGAGAAGTTCTCCAGGAGAACAGAGGAAGGAAGAACATCATCCCAGGAAGCTTCTGAGGGCCCACAGGTTGTTTGTTTATCTTTGAACCTCATGCCAAGACAATAAACCACAATTATCCTCATTTTCTGCGCGCCGTTTCCAGCCCCGTAAACCTTTTATGTAGGAACACATCAAACCCCTGCTCCCTGCCAATCCCGCCTGTTGCTAAGGAACGAGCAGGCAAAAAAAAAACCCCGGAGCTGGGGGACTTGAAAGTGCTCATTAAAAGGCTTTGTGCATCCCCATCAGGGAAATGCTAATTGGGGAAGGCTGATTGATACCCCCCTGTGTTATCAAATTCCAGCCACGAGGAAGCGGCTCTGGCTCACCTTCAATCGCTGTTGTTAACATCCCCCAAAAAAAAACCCAAAAAAAGGTTTCTTATTTAAGCAACCAAAACCGTTTTAATCCTAAAAAGCACGGGAGGTTTTCGTGTTCTGCACACCTCGGCTCTGCCCAGCGCCCACGAGGCTCGGGGAATTATTTAAATACGTTTGAAATTCGCTCAGCCACGGCGGGCTGCAGAATTCCATTAAAATATTTCCAGGCGTGCATTCCTGGGATACCCTTTGGAGAATCCTGCCAGGCTGGTGGGTGCTGAATTCTCTTGATCCTGACAGGAACTTTCTGCCAAGCCCAGGGCTCCCTCCTCCAGGGCTCCCAGACCCAAAATCCTTGGAAAATCAACATCAAAATTCCTGTAAAATCAATGTCAAAATTCCTGTAAAATTAACATCAAGATCCCTGGAAAATCAGCATCAAAATCTCTGGAAAATCAAAATCCCTGTAAAATTAACATCAAAATCCCTGGAAAATCAACGTCAAGATCCCAGTAAAATCAACTTCAAAATTCCTGTAAAATTAACTTCAAAACCCCTATAAAATCAACATCAAAATCCCTGGGAAACCAACATCAGAACCCCTGTAAAATCAATGTCAAGATCCCTGGAAAATCAGCATCAAGATCCCTGGAAAATCAACATCCTCCAGCCATTATCAATTTTAATTTCCACGCACATCAGTGCCACATTCCAAGAAACAATTTTTTGGCCTCTTTGTTAAAGCTCTTCCTCCTCTGTTTTAAGCCTGGATCACAGGCTGGGAGTGGTGTAAATTTAGGGTAAAAATATCCATGGATTGAGGAAAAACATTTAAAATTAATCACTTTGCCCAGCAGAGCAGAGAGGTGCAGGGCCTCCGTGCACACCTAAGGAAAAGAGAATTTACCCCAACCGCTCATATAAAGGATTTTTAAATTTAATTTAATTTTAATTTAATTTTATTTTAGTTTCACTCTAGAATCAAGGAGCTACACCAAGTTTCGAAGCCCAAATACTCCAGGATTTCTCAGATTTCCTGTCCTTTTCCGCCTGCTTTTGGAAAAGGGAGAGTCTTTGGCCTTACCCACCCCCCAAAAAGTGACAGCAGCAAATCCTGGCCAGCCTGGGCGCAATCAGCCGTCCCCTCATTAATTAGTGAAGCTAAATTAGGAAGGGAACACTTTGCAGTTTAATCAAAGCCACAACACCGCGATTAATGCTCTGAAAGGTTGGGAAGGGCTGACCCAGAAATGAATTCCCAAGGGAGCAGGAAGCAAAATGAACCGGGGGAATGTGGCAGGGGGAGCAAACAGGGCTTCCCAAAGAGCTCGGGGATGTTTCTACACCGAGGATGGAAAGGATTTCCCAGCCGTGGAGCCGAACATCCCACATTTCACAGACAGGCCCGGACTTTGCCTGATGTGGGGTTTAAATGAAGGCGTCATTTGACCCAGCTCTCTCTGGAAGTGAAGGATTACAGAGCCATTTATCCAGCTTTTCCCTGGAAGTCCGGTTCATCCAGCAAACCTCAGGCATCCCCGTGTCCCCTCTGTGGTGGCACAAGCCCTGTCCTGTCACCCAGAGATTGGCACCAGCCACGGCAGCTTTGTCAGGGACATATCCCTGGGTAAGGAGCAGCAAATCCATGAAAAATCCACTTTTCTCCCATTCCAAGGGGAGTCTCTGCTCCAGTTTCCATCACGACAACGCTGCCCAAGGTCCAACCAAAGCTGTCACAGGAGCTCAGAGTCACCTGCAGCACCCAAGGGTGCTGGATGAGGTTGAGGTGAGTTTGGTTTCTAACGAGGTTTTCATTTCTACTCAGGATTTTGGGGAGGGGGAATGGAGTTAGGAGTTGTCCATGTTGGAAGTGGTCCTCAGATCGGCCCAGATCACCTTATCCCCTCCCCTTCTAGGGGATATTTCATCATCACAGAATTCCAGAATGCTCTGGGTTGGAAGGAATCTTAAATCCCATCCCATTCCCACCCCCTGCCATGGGCAGGGACACCTCCCACTGTCCCAGGCTGCTCCCAGCCCCAATGTCCAGCCTGGCCTTGGGCACTGCCAGGGATCCAGGGGCAGCCACAGCTGCTCTGGGAATTCCAGCCCAGCCCCTCCCCACCCTCCCAGACAGGAATTCCCAATTCCCAATATCCCATCCATCCCTGCCCTCTGGCACTGGGAAGCCATTCCCAGTGTCCTGTCCCTCCATGCCTTGTCCCCAGTCCCTCTCCAGCTCTCCTGGAGCTCCTTTAGGCCCTGCAAGGGGCTCTGAGCTCTCCCTGGATCCTTCTTCTCTCCAGGTGAACATTCCCAGCTCTCCCAGTCTGTCTTCCACTGTGAAGGAAATTCCCGGCTCCCACCGGAGTCTGGGTACCCAGAGCTGTGCCAGGGACATCCAGGGGATCCCAACCCACAGCCAACCCCATCCAAAATCCCACAGCAGCACCCAGGAGAGCCCCCAGGACCAAGGGGATGGGAAGGAGCCCTGGCAGGGCCCCGCCTGTGACCACAGCGCTCCCAACCATGGAAGTTTATTAATATTCCTGTTTGCCGTGGGTTTTTCCATCCACAGTTCATGGAAAAGGATTCATATTTACCTTGGTGTAAAGCTGTTTATCCAGCTCTAAATTCCCTGGAATAGCTCAGCTGAGAGCCCTGCTCCACGCACCTCAATCTGGGCTGTTCTCCACGCACCTGGGGACAGCACTCGGAGAGGGACATCCCAAAAATCCTCAGCAGAGGCAAAAGTGAGCAGCCAGGAGTCGTCTGCTGGAGCTGGGAGTGGCACTGAGCAAATCCGTCATTAGCAACAGGCAGGAAAATTGGGTTTATTGAGGGTAATAAATCTCAGGACCACGAAATCCTGGTAATTAAAGGGGTTGTGGATGAGGGAAGATCAGGGCAAGAGATCAGGATCGTTATCAAATTCCTGAAGTTTCCCACTGACCCACTTTGGCACAGCTGAGACCTGAGAATTTCCTGGGATGTTCGGGTGCAGGAAAGGAAAAAGGGAGAACTGGGAAGCTCCATTTGGGATTATTCCATTTAAAACCAATCTGTGATTTTGGCATCACTCAGTTTGCAACAGAAGAGTTAAAAAATATCGGATTTGGGGAATTTTCTGGGCTCCCAGGACACAGACACAGCAAGAAACCCATCCAGAGACCCTGCACACAACAGATCCCTCCCAGACATCACCCCAGGGGTGGGAATTTCTTCCCTGAAGACACAAATATTCCCAAATCCCTCACCCTGCAGCTGGGCCGAGCCAGCACACGTCCCCTCGTGATTTTAAAGCTCCCTTAGGGATCCATTGACCATTTTCCTTTACAAAGGGATCCCTGTGATTAATCATTCCCGCTTTTTAACCACTGCCAGGTTCCATTTCTCCAAGCTCTGCTCCCACCTCCTGGAATGTGCCATGTCCCTCCTGTCTAAATGAAGGAGTGGCATCATTAGACACCAAGTGACATTAAAATGCCATCAAGGGAATGACCTCACCGATGAAGCCGTTGAGTACTGGGAAAATTTACAATTCAGGCGAAGAAAAATAGAGGGATTCATCCAAATTTCCACGGAAAACATTTAAAAAATCACTTTTAATAACCAATGGCCATCAAGGAACTGCCTTCTAAACGCTGGAGCCCAGTTAACTGTGAGTCCCTCAATGCCTCAGCTAAAAAAATTCATATAAATATAAAATGTGAATTTTTTAAGGAGATGAACATATTTATTAATCACTTTAACTTCCAGGAAATAAATGTCTTGTCCATTCCCGAATTGCAGCGAGCCTGAATCAAATCCAGAGGTTAAAACTGGCTCGTGCACGGGGCCCCCAACAGAACAAACCCTCCCAGAACTGAGCAAGTTCAGCTCCTATCATTACTGGGCATTTTTTTCTCTGGTAAATCCCAGGAAAAAAGGGGAAAAAAGCCCTTTAATCATAACCAGGCACAGATCTAAATTCCCTTTGCAATTCGCTCTCTCTGTCAGCTCGCGGTGAACCCAGGGATTAAAAATCCCATTTCAGAAAGAAACACAACCCCCAAAAAGCCAAAGAGTTTCAAGAGTTTGAGGGGATGGGAAAGGATTAAATATCCTGACCCTAAACCTTGCCTCGTACCTCTTTGGGGCAGAGCAATGGGACTGATCCTTACTCACCCCAACAACCTCACAAAAATCCTCCCAAATTCCCGATAAATGCAGCTCATGGAGTCTTCCTGGTGTTTTGGGAGCAGCCAGAATCTGCCTGGATTCATGGCACGGGAGGAGAATTCTTTGCCTCGTGTGATTCTCTCACTCCAAAACCGAACCCTCTCCAACAGAGCCCACAAAAAAATGGAAATGGGGATTGGAAATCCAGCCACTGGAAAAGGATGGGATATGTGGGGATGGAGTTATTTTACAGCTCTGGAGTGAAAGTTGGGCTCAGCTCTTCCTCACGCTTCTTTGTGGAGCAGAAATTCCGGCAGTGACCACCAGCAGCCATTCATGGGGCATTTGATCGCCGGTTCAATTGTAAATTAAGATTTTTCCCCTTTATAAAAGGGCAGCCTGCCACAGTCGGTCTTGATCTGACCGTAAAGAAGGCTCAGGCATTCATTTTCTCCCAATAAAATATAAATTTCACTTTGTCTACTTGAACAGTTAAGTCTCTCACTAGTAAAACTCCGGGAATTTATGGTTTATTTTAAAAGCCCGTGGAGGAGAAGGAGAGGATCCAGAGCTTTATTGAGCTGGCTGCAGCTTTATTTCCCAGCCATTAAGGAGTCGTTCATTACCCCCTGCATTATTCTAACATATGGATTTTTCACTAACCTGGCTGCGAAGTCACTCTGGAGCCCAAATTTCAAGAGGAATTCAAGCAATGAGGAAAGAATCCTCCTGCAGCAATCCTGAACAAGGCCTTAGGGTTGTGGATAAACTTCCCATCCCTGGAAGTGTCCAAGGCCAGGCTGGATGGGGCTTGGAGCAGCCTGGGACAGTGGAAGGTGTCCCTGCCCATGGCAGGGGGTGGAATGAGATGATCCTTAATGTCCCTTCCCACCCAAACCCTGTGATTCTATGATTTTATAATCATTAAATTCTCCAGAGAATTCCCTCAAAACCAATTTCCCAAAGGATGTGGGACAGCCAGCAGAAGCCGCGCTGGGCATGCTGGAGACCTGGGTGCTCACTGGTTGATTTTGGCCTCGGAGAATCCATACAAAAGGAAATGGAACCAGAAGGAAACTGTACCTAAGCTGCAGTAGCAGCTTTCCAAAGTTTCCAGCTTCTCCTGGGAGCAGCGGGATCCGCAGAGGACGCGCGGAACAGCAGCGGCTGCTTGGCAGTCGCGAGTGGTTTCCGTCGCCAGTGCCATTTATCAGTGTCAGCTCCCTCATCCTCCCGGCAGGAACGTTTCCAGTTCATTAATGGGAACCTGACAGAGCGCAGTGGGAATGTGCTCTGCTCGCAGGAGCAGCGCCCATCCCCAGCACCGTGGGCTCTCCGGGGGGAAAACATTCCCTGTGCTCATAAATTGGGAGCAGGGTCACCGGAGAGGATGGAAAAGGAAATTTGGAGGGGTGGGAATCGCTCTGGGTTTTTCTCAGGTTTTCATTTTCAGCGTGAATGTTTTTCTCAGCTTTTTTGGTTAAGTGAAAGTTTCGTCCGCTTTTCATCCCAAATCCACTCACGTGGATTTTCAGAGGGATCTGTCAGAAATCCCCCCAGCTCTCACTAAAAGCTTCTCTACAAAAAAAAAAAAAAAAAAAAAAGCTTTAAATTCCACAGT
>VXAD01010047.1:89153-104182 GCA_013399195.1 Dicrurus megarhynchus | reverse complement strand
C
The DNA here is from genome assembly GCA_013399195.1 of Dicrurus megarhynchus. NCBI lineage: Eukaryota > Metazoa > Chordata > Aves > Passeriformes > Dicruridae > Dicrurus > Dicrurus megarhynchus. The sequence goes on along the minus strand of VXAD01010047.1, from coordinate 104,181 downwards.
CATCTCTCGGCAGCCAGGCCACAAGTGCTGCTGTTAGAGGGGCTCCTTTGAATCAGGTTTCCCCATCCCTGGAAGTGTCCAAGGTTGGATGGGATTTGGGAGAGTGGAATGTGCCCCTGCCCATGGCAGGGGAGGAATGGGATGGGATTTAAGGTCCTATCCAACCCAAATCGCTCTGGGATTCTCTGATCCTATGAAATCCCAGCCTTTACTAACTCACAACACTCCCAATCTTTTTTAAACCTTCTCGCAGGAATAAAGGACCACGAAGCCAAAAAAAACATCATTCCAGAGGCCAGAGTTCCTTGCAGGACACTGAGGGGATGAGCCGTGGGGCTCCCCACTAACAACTAAAAATAGAAGCCCCAAATCAGAGTGCAGCCATAATTATATAATTAGGGCTATAAAGGGACACTCTGCAGAACCTTAATTACTGCACCATGAGTCAGCCTGGCTTTAATCTGAGTTTAAGTAGCTGGAAATTGGCAAATCTCATCGCGAACAAGCCAGGTGAGTGCCCACCCCAAGGCAGCCCCGAGCTTATGGTTTGGTTCAGCAGGGGGGAAAAGGAAATAAATCATATTTCGCAAGGTGAGTGTTCATCCCATTAAATTTAGCAATAAAGCAAGGACTCAATAATATTCTCACAGGCTGCTCTCAGGTTGAGTGGTTAATGGATTGTTGGATATTTTTTATGGGCAGTGCAGGATCTGCCAGAGCTGTCCAAGCTGAATGATTAGAGTCAGTTAAACCCCAAAAAAAACCTCAGTAAAACCTCAAAACCCACAAGCCTTTAGGTTAATATGCAATTATCAGCATAAAAAATATTCTGTCCGCTGAACCAGCTGTAAATTCCCAATATTTAAAGGCACCCATCACGCTGGGCAATGATTTTCCCGTTTGCACAATTCCACCTTAAATTCCCGCGCCGAGCCCCAAATCCTGCAGACACCAGGAGCAAAACCCTCCCAGCCCAGCTGAACGAATGCATTTGTCCCCTGAAATTCGCCATGGAAATGGAGCATCGAAGGAAGAGGGAGAGACAGGAAAATTACAGGTTCCCAGTGACACTTCCCACAACAGCTCCCTAATCCGCCGTGCCGTCCTTTCAGCCCGAGCGCCGCCAAGTCCATTTGTGGGACAGGAGCATTAAATCCGTCATTTTCCAGGGAAGCGGCAGCAGCATCGGAATCTGGTGTTTGAACAGAACTTTTAAATTATGTACTTGAACCGCTCGATTTGTTTAATCGAGGTCAGCGAGCGCCCAGAACTCGGGGCCGGAGCTTTGACGAGGGGGAATTACCGCCAGCGGCGTCCCACAGCCAGCGGCGGCGGGAAAGTCACGCTTCTGCAAGAGCCTGAAGTGACACTTTAATTACTTGGGCAAATTTGAGCTGCACAGAGCCTGTGGCTGCTGCTGCTGCTGCTCCACACGTTTTGTGGATGCTGCTCCACGCGTTTTGTGGATGCTGCTCCACGCGTTTTGTGGATGCTGCTCCACGCGTTTTTCCAGCACGGCCCATCGGCACTCGGCTCCAGCAGCAGGATTTACCCCACAGCCACGGATGCCGTGACTACACAAAGCCGCCTTCCCCAGGTCCAGCAGGCTCCAAGGCAAAGCTGCAACAATTGTTATCCCGTTCTGACCTGGTCTGAGCCCGTATTTTCACATCCTGGTGTCCAGAACTACACAGCTCATGAGTGATGTGCTTGAACTTTGTTTCCATTGGATCCCAGGTTTTTTGGGTTGGAAGGGACCTTCAAGACCTCTCAATCCCAAATCCCTGCTGTGGGCAGGGACACCTTCCACAAGCCCAGGCTCAGAGCTTCAGATTTTCTTTTGAGAAAAACCCTTTTGGGCAGAAATCTTTAAAGAATCTACTGGAAAATAACACTATTTTTTTAACAGAGAAGGGAAATGGATTCCCTGGAGCTGCAGATTCAGCTTTGCCAACAAGCACCCAGGAAAAGCTTTGTTTAAGGAATAAACCATGGGTAGCACTTGTGCCTTTGGCACTTCATCCATCACTCATGGGAGAGCAGGGAAGAGCAGGGAATGTCTTCCTTGGAAAACCCAGCCCTGAGCTTCCCCCAGAATGGATAAGGAACGTCTCCCTCTTAGAAGGTTTCACGTCCAGGGAGGCACAACGGGGTGACCACAAGTCACAGGTCCAACATGCTGCTCCTGGGGAAACAGAAATGGAGCTTTGGACCATTTGGGACCATTAAAAGGGAAAAATAAGGTTAAATAAGTTAAAAAAGAAAAATAATGCAAATTACCTCCATGTCTGGTCATTACACAAGGCCACCTTCCCCAGGTCCAGCAGGCTCCAAAGCAAATCTACAATAATTATTATCCCTGGTTTGATCCCATATTTTCACATCCCAGTGTCAAGGTATCCAGGACTACACAGCTCATGAGGGATGCATTTGCACTTTGTTCCCATTGAATCCCAGAATGGTTTGTGTTGGAAGGGACCTTCAAGACCTCTCAACCCCAAATCCTGTTGCTGTCGTGCTGTTTATTTGCTTTCATGCTTTTAGGGGACAAGGAGATAAATTAGAGACATGGAGATGAGGTGACTGGAGAGGCTGAACAGCGGGAAAACTTCTCCCTCTGATCCCAAGCATTCCAAAACACAGCCCTGGAGGTCTCTGCAGCTGGAAGTCAGGTGAATCTGAAGGTTTAACGCACACAAATTCCAGGACACACAGCAGATATTCCTTGAGGAAGAGCATCCTGAAGGACAAAAATTGGGAGCCAAAATTCAGCCTGGAATGAACAGAGGCCAATGTGGATGTCAGACGTGGACACATGGCTTGGTCACCAAGACATGACAAAAAATTTAATGGGTGTACCAAGGAATCTGGCCTTGAAGGAATTTAGGGACCAAGAGCTCTTCTCCTCCAGGTCAATGGATCCTCTTCCACAGGGACATCTTCCCTGGAGGCAGCTGCTTCCAGGCCTTTCCAGCTCCCCTCTGCTCTGAGATAACGCCGTGGTTGGAGTTTGAGGGGAACGAGGACCCCCGGTTTTGGTGAGGACTCATATCCAGAACTTTGGATCGAGGGGTTTTGGCTGCTGGAATTCTGATGAAGGACAGGGACGGAGTCCACATTTTCTTCCTCACAGAATCCTAGAATCGTTGAGGTTGGAAAAGCCCTCCAAGACCATCAAGTCCAAACTCTGCCCGATGCCCACCTTGTCCCCAGCCCAGAGCACTGAGTGCCACCTCCAGGAATTCCTTGGACACCTCCAGGGATGGGAACGCCTCACCTCTCACTTGCTGACCTCCCCACATTAACGTGAAGCTTCCCAGTTTTTCCCTCGGTGCTCAGAGCAATATATTTCCAGGGAAAAGGCAGCTGCCCTCCCTTCTGCCAAGCGGAGAAAAATGATCCCATTCCAGCTGCATTGGAGACCAGGATCTCAGAATTATCCTATAACAGAGGAGCCGTTAGTTGAAACAATACAGGCAACAGGAGGTTTGTCACATCCCAAACACGGCTCCAAGAGCTCGTGAAAGGAGTGTAAAGGCAAAATTATTCCATTAATTTAAACCTACGGCTGCCTGGCTCTCTCCATAAAGAATCCATAGATCCAGTGCCTGGAGCAAATCAATAGTGTAGGAATTTGCCTGTTAACAGAGCAAAGAAAACTGACACGAAAGTATCGAAACATGAAAATACCCTGGGAGCGCTCTCAGAGGGGAATTAAGTGGTAAAGACTCTTCCATCCCTGTTTCTGATCCTCCATCCCTGCCCATCAGCCAGGAAAGGGGTGGAACCATCCCAGAAAATGCCGGGGATCGGTCAAGGGAAGCAGGGAATGAGCTCTCAGTCCTGGAAGTGCTCAGACATCGAACATTACCCAAGACTGATGGACAACAATTCCCTGTCCTGAAGGTGTTGATGGCCCCATCTGTCACCTCAGCCTCGTGGACTTCCCTTATCCAAGCTGACACGTCCATAATGGCCCCGTTCCGCTGGAAAAGCCAACCAAGGAATGAGATTTACGGGGATGTTTTCCAGCCGGCAGCACACGGAGCCGTGGCTCAGTCACGCCAGGGTTGATGAGCTGTTCCCTCTCCCACCTCCTCTGCCCCTGCTCTCACCGCCAAAACCCACAAAATCCAAGGGGAAAAACGGGAAATGCTTGTGAAATCCCTCTGCAGTCAGCAGGGAATGATGGCATAGCCAGGTTTACCCGCTCGTTCCCACAACGCAGTTGGGATCTGGGCATCGTTAATGAGTTTAACGAGGAATTGGATACATATTTAATTGGATACATGTTAATTTGTTAGAAATTTTAATCCCACTGCTCTGACTCATCACTGCAGCAACCTGCAATTCCCAGCAATTCCTGGAGCGCCTTCGGAAGGAGCAGCAGAGGTTCACGGTGCTGATCCAAACCAAGAAACACCAAAAATTAAATGTTTTTCCTCAGATATGAGTAGCAGTGAGGGACTGCAGGAGGATCGTGGGACCTCCATCATGGAAAATTTTCTGGAAGCAGGATATCAACCACAATCAATCCACGATCTTTCCTGGGACAGAGTGATGGGCCAGGAAAGATCTTTTCCTTCTGCTTGGGCTACAATGGATTTCCCTGTGTTCTGCACCACACCCCGTATTTTATGATCCACAGTCTCATCAATCCAGCTCAGGAGCTTCCTTTCTCTAGAATTCTGGGAATTTAGCTCCTGTGGCTGTGTTTTCCCTCCAAACCCTTGAGTTTAGCTGTTTAAGACAAGGAGTAATTTTTAAGTATTATTATTATTAATATTAAATAACTGCAAAACTCAGGATAGTGCAAGGTTGGATAATCCCGAGGGAGAAGTTGGAACTCGTAGCTGGGAGCTGGAAGGGGCCCAAATCCCACAGGTCACATCCACCCCAAGGCATGGACTGGTTTCCAGGATGTATCCCAGCAAATCCGTAAGGAGAAAGCCCGAGGGAGAAGCTGGGTTCGAGGGCAAACACCAGGCTCAGAGGGAGGAGGAGATTATTCCATTCATCCCTAAATCCTCTCTCGCATCCAGAGAGAAAACACTGTCCTGCCAAATTCCACCACCTCCTCTATGCAAAGGCTTTTTCCCCACTGGATTGGGATTGAGTTGTTAAGATGCCGAAAATCATCTTCTAAACGTGGCACTGGGATCCATTTCCAGGAATACTCCTCAGGAAGGAGAGAGCAGGACCCACAAGCAGCCACTGCAAATCCCCAACTCCCGCTTTTCCCTTTTTCCTCCCCTCCAGCTGGGACAGTGGAGAGGGGATGAGGATCAGCAATTTGCTCCTTGATTTTGATTTCCTCACTCGTCTGGGAAACACTTGTCCAACCTTTCCTTAAAAAACCGTGGAGATTGCCCAGATCAACCTCTCCTGGTGCTGAACCTCACTAAAACAACTCCGAGTAACTCCGCAGTTACGCCACCACCTCAAAACCAGTTCCACCCCATTTTCTACTCCACCTCTGTGAAAAATAGCAATTAAGACCTGATGGAAATTCCAAGTATCCTCGTGATTCAGTCTGGATATCACACCCCCTTGTCTGAAATCTCCAGAATAAGATAAAGAAGGAAAATCTGCCCTGCTGCCCTCCGCAATCTCATTTTCTTTCAGCACAAACAGGACCTGTTCTCATTTAAAATGTCTTTGGACCTAAAATGTTTATTTTCACTCCGTGTGCTGCAGCCAAAAGCCTCAAAACCACAATTTCCACTCTGATTCCATTATCCCCCTTCCTGATTCCCACAGATGGTAAATGCCCTGGATTAGCAGTTTACCAACTGTTTGTCTGTCCCTGGGAGAAGCCACGAAACCTCCTTGGCTGGGGATGGGGAGGTCACACCTGAGAGCACTTGAAGCTGAGCCCACAAAAGGAGGAAAACTGCAGAACTGAAGGATTGGGTTCGGGAATTCCATCCCTCAACTGCTGCAGTCCTGCGCAGGTGTCCTGGCTAAGCAGAGCTGAGAAATCCAGGAAAAGATGCTCAGAGGCTTCTGAAGCTGGAATGAAGAATTCCCCGTACTGTCAAGCACAAGGGGCACTTCTTTGCTAAAAAAATGAGGGTGCTGGATGTGCTGCCCCAATCCAAACATTCCTGACCACAGCCAGAACAGGAAAAAAAGGAAGAGGAGCCCAGGGAAGGTGAGGATTTGTCCTTCCCTCACTTTTCCCTCCACCGATTTTCCCCTCCTCTCCCTTTTCCCTCTGCCACGGTCCCACAGCACCAAGAACTAATTTAGTGCCACAACAGCAAATGTTATTTATTCGTTCCCACTACATCTGTGCTGCCTTTTTTTTTTTTTTTTTTTATTGAGTTCCTTATTTTTAGTGCACTCCTGTTTCTCCTCCAGGGCAGGGAGATAATTGTTCTCTATCTCTCTGTAATTGCAGCAAATTCTCATTAATCAATACAACATCAGGCAGGAATTTCCTGATGAAATCCTGCTTTAGTTGACACCTGAGCTCCTGAACAACTACAAGACAAACCCAATTATCTCCTTGGCTAAGTGAAACAGCACACTTTGGAAATGAAAAGCTCTTTTCCAGCTGAGTCTGTCGAAAGGGCGGAAAACTGGGATGAAAGGCCCAGACAGAGCCCTTTAGACCAGGCTTGATGCCTTTACAGGAAGCAAAGCCTGGCTTAGGAATTTACCAGTTTCAAGCTAAAAAATTTGCCTGGTTAGAAAATGTCAGATGGGAAATTTTGTAATTAAGAGCCGTTTGAGGATATTTATTGATAGTTTACCAGAGTCTTGCATTACTTTTATCCACATGGGAATATCCACATGGAAGAGTCGTGTGTGTGTCACACATGAAGCTGAAGCTTCTCTGATTCCTGGATCCATTTTCCAGCCCAAAGGCAGAAATTTCCACCTGTGCAAGCTCACACAAGGAATCTGTGACAACCAGGAACTGGGATAATCATGGAATTGTTTACTTTGGAAGGAAAAATCATCTTGTTCCGTCCCCTGGTCAGGGACACCTTCCACTATCCCAGGTTGCTCCAAACCCATCCAACCTGGCCTTGGGCGCTTCCAGGGATCCAGGGGCAGCCACAGCTTCTCTGGGAAACGTGTTCCAGTGCCCCACCACCCTCCCAGCCAGGAATTCCTTCCCAATATCCCATCTAACCCTGCTCCCTTTCAGTTTGAAGCCATTCCCCCTTTTCCTGTCACCCCATGCTCTTGCAAAGCTGAAGAGGTGATGGACAAATCCTGGCACAGATTTGACAGCATCCTCCCTTTTTACTGGGGGACAGGGGCAGATCAATCCCCCTCTGGAGCACAGTGTCCCACTGATTTTTAAGGATTTCAATAAAAATTGTAGCAGCCCAGTGTAAGGATCCTTCCCATCCACAGGAGAATCCACACCCAGGACAGGAGCTGCCCGACCTTTCCACATCCTTCCCTGTGCTCCCGGGAAATTACCCAGCACAAACTGGGAAAACTCTCCTATAAAACCAGAGCGGGGCCCTCTCCCCAGCCCAGAACTCTCTCGTTCCACTCACTGAGGAGAAAAGTGCAGAACAGATCAGGACAAAGCAGCAGCTGTCAGCCGTTCCCGAGGCGCCGCGATGACAAAAACACCGGTTTGTGTTTTGCGGGCGGATTTTCCACAAGAGAGATGCTTGCTCAGAGCTTTAAAACCTCATCATGTTACGAGAATTTGTGATCCTGATGCACTCCAGGAGACAGAGGAATAAATAAAACTCTCCAGAGCTTTTCCATGTTAAATCTCTCTGGCTCCTCTCCTACACAGCTACGGAATATCAGAAAAGGAGCTTCGTTGCGCATGGAAAAGCACCTACACAACCCATTCCTGCTCTTCCTCGTTTTATTGTGCACCAACCTTCTGGCCGTGCAAGAGGGAAGCCCTCACTTGTGGGATATGAACAAACAAACCTTGGTCCAGCCAGAGCCAGAAATATTCCAGGCTCTGGTGCTGGCAAAACAGCTCCAAAGAGGCCGGTTCAAGTGGGAGGACAACTGGAGGACTGAAGTCACGGCAGCTCCTGTGCCGGCCACAACTCTTCCAGCAGCTGCAGCTGGGGCCCAGAGAAGCCATAAATCCCATCAAACCCACCCAGGAGGGAGAAGATCCCAACTTGGAAGCAAGGGAAGACCCTCAGCTCCCATAAAACAGGCAAGGCCAGGAAGGGACAGCGATGGCAGAAGAAGTGGGGACACTGGACAAGGGCACATCTACAGCTCAGGGACTGATGGTCCAGCAGCAGGTGGGATCCAAAAAATCGTTCCTGAAGACCAGATCCAAAACATTCCAAAGGGAACTCACAGGGAGGTTGGCTTGGGGTCAGCAGCACCCCACTTCTCACCACAGAATCCTGGAATGGTTTGGGTTAGACCTAAATTCATCTTATTCCACTTCCCTGCTGGATTCTGAGGTAAGGCAGCATTGCAGCTGCTTCCCAGCCCAATGTCCGCTCCTCCAAGAGCTGATATTCCACAAGAAACTCCCCAGCAATGACTTGGAATTCGTCTTCTGCTCTCCCCTGATGATTATTTTGCAAATCAAGCAGGGATGAAGGGGACAAAAGAGGCCCAAGCAAAAAAAAAAAAAAAAAAAAAAANAAAAAAAAAAAAAAAAAAAAAAAAAAAAAAAAAAAAAAAAAAAAATTCTAGATTGAAAATACCTCCCAGAAAAACCATCCTGGGCATCACAATTCCCATTTTGCCTGGGTTTGGATGGGATAAGCTGCCCTGAGGTCACCAAGAGCCCAGCTGAGTTCTTTCTTTGTGGTCCTGAAGGGCAAAGGAGCATCCTGGGGGCAGCTGCCTGCCTTGATTATGGCTGGAGCCCAACGCAGCCTCTTCTCCTCAGCTGGTGACAAGAGGCAAAATGGCAAAATAAGGAAAGTGACACAGTTAGGACTAATTAGCTGAGTGGGAAATCCTTTCCCAGCCAATTAGTGCTGAGAGGCAAGGCCTGCACCGTAACGAGGCCGTATTTAGCTGTTCTCAGCTCGTCCTGCTTCTAGAAACGAGAAGGCAAAGGAACAGATTTGTTTTCCATTAAAAATAATTGGATAACAAGGATGGTGCCAGCCGTGGGGAGCTGAGAGGAGAACTGGGCTCACATTCCCTTGGATATCCTCAAAAGTGCTTTTTCCACGGGACAAAGATGGAATAGGATTTCGACCCTACTGACCTGTCTTGTAAATCTGGGAAAAGCTGGGCAGCCTGACTCCTGCCAATCACATCCCTAAAAACCACGCCAAACACATGTTCAGGGAAAAATTCCCGAAACACAGACATTCCTTCAGGCCTTTTAACAGGAGTTTCACCCAATTTGTGAATTTTCGGGCGTCTCATCACCACCAACAGATCTGTGGGATCATCACTTAAAGCCCAAAGTGCTGGCTCAGAATTGGTTGACGTTGGTGCTTTCACCACGTTCCTCATCACAACAGAACGAGCGAGTGCCGTTGTCAAAATACCCAAGTATCCCGCTGGATAATTCACTCCCGGGGAGAGGGACTGGATCCATCACCTAAATTGCCTCCGAAGGACACTTTCCCCTGAGCAGGGGTGGAAAAAGCGGCTGGGAAGAGGGAACAAAGTGTCAGCATCTCACTTGGAGAGGTGAAAGCAGAGCTGACAGCGCTGTGATTTATGGAGAGCGAGGCCCGTGTGGGGAGAGAGCCGGGGCTGTGCCAGCAGGGCTGAAATCCCGGGATTCAGCTCCACTCCTCGGCCAACTGCAATATTTTATAAGTGGAAGAGATAGGCAGTGACCTTCCCCTTCAGAGGCTAAAATTGTTTCTGGGTTGAGGCTTTTAAAAAACAAAAAGGCAGAGATTTGTCCATTTCGTGTGGATACAAAGCACCCGGGATCTTATCTCCAGCCTCATAATTCACCGGGAGGAAACTCAGGTGGGAAGATTGAGGAGCACCGAGCCTGCATTCCCAAATACTCATTTAGGAGCTCAGGGTTCACCTTGAGCTGGAATATTCACCCAGGATGACAAGAGATTAAACACCAGGCTGCTCCAGCCACGCTTCCCCCCTGGATGAGTCTGTTGAACAAAGATATGTTGGATTTTCCCACCTCAATGGTTTATTCCTGAAATTTATAGCCAGATCCCAAATTCACTGAGATCTCCTGCAAGCTGTGGCTGTGCCGTCAGCCTGGAGCTGGTGGGGACCCAATAGAGGGATCAGACTTTTCTGGGGTGATCCTGGGGACGAGACTCCCATGGAGGCGTTAAATTGTAATTATGTCATGATTTTGTGCCCATTTTTTGTATGAACCAGCCTTTTCCTTTGGTTTATTCCCAGCTGTGGGATGAACTGGAATAAACCTGGATGTGGTTGAGGCAAAGCAAAGCACATCCAGCTGTGATTTCAGTCCAGTGGCACCAGGGGAGAACCTCAGGGTGAGGAAGCCACAAATCCCACCCTGGGCTTCTTCCAGGTGGAATTCTAGAGATTCAGCCTGGCTGAGGCGGTCTGGGACACGAGGAATGTCCCAATTCCATGGATTTCACTGGAGGGAACACCTGAGCACCTCCATGGTTGGGCTTCATCTGCCATTGGAACGTTGGAAGCTGGAACAAAAATGTGATCCTGGCTGGCTCAAGGACACTTCCCTGCAGGATTGTCCTGGTAGGAAGGAAGAAAAGAGTTTTTAAGCAGCCTCAAATATCCCATCGCTGGACCTTTATGTTTGGCTGCTGTTGGAGAATTCCCAGGATGGGTTTTAAGTGGATTTAAAACTGGTCCCAACATCCTCCTGTCCTGGGCAAGCTGCCTGTGGAACATCAGGGTAGGAAAGGTGCAGATCCGGTTCTGGCTCTGCACAGGAAATTCCTTCTGGATCAGGAGCTGTGGGAGGGTGGATTGCAGGATATCGGTGCTGGAGGATTTTTTGTGGAAGAGAGAGAGAGGAATTCACACTCCAGCATGAGCAAGGGCAGGGTGGGTCAAAATTGGGTTCCGTGGAACCCAAACGTCCACAGAAACCAAGGAATCGGAGACTCATGGAATATCCTGAGTGGGAAGGGATCCATCAGGATCATGGAGTCCAACCCCTGGCCCTGCCCAGATCCCCCAACAACCCCACCCTGGGCATCCCTGGCAGCGCTGTCCAAACGCTCCTGGAGCTCTGGCAGCCTCGGGGCCGTGCCCATTCCCTGGGGAGCCTGGGCAGTGCCCAGCACCCTCTGGGGGAAGAGCCTTTTCCTGATATCCACCTAAACCTCCCCTGGCACAGGATATCCTGGTGTTCCAGGAGATTATGAGGATGGGGCTCTTCCCTAAATGTGGGATCAAAAAATTTGGGCTACCAGGCAGGACGTGCCTTGAGGCAGATTCCCAGAGTGGCCCATCCATGGGGAATTCCTGGGATGCTCTCCGACCTGACAGAGGAGCATCTTTATCCTCTCCACGCCCCACCACTCCCCATTTACCCTCACCCTGGAGGAGGATGGAAGAGCCATCACTGGAATATTTACAAACCAGGTAGGAAAAAGGATCAGCTTCTGGTCCCTTCATCACTTTGGTGGTGACAAGAGTTAATGGGCCCTGAAGCTTTCCCAGCAAATGTTCCTCGTCGGGCCATTTTCCGCACATCTCCGTGATGGATGGGGAGGAGAAGTCACTTTATGACAAGGCTGCTCAATTATTTAATAAGGCAGATTCTAATAACTTCGGGAAGTCCCCCCGAGAAATGGAGGAATAAATACACTTTTCCTTTCATTCTCTCAAGAGCCGGAGAGGAAAAATGGATCGTGGCCTCTTTTGTTGCCTGTCAGCTTCGTTTTGGGGATTTTGGCGCATTTTTAACTCTCCGTTTCTGGCTTTTGGGACAGCGAGTGAAAACAGTAAATGAAAATTAGGGGGTTTTTTGGTTTGTCTTAAAATATTCAAGAAAAGTTGCTGTTGTGAGCTCAGCAAGTCTGAGGGGCTCTGCCTTTCTTCTGGTCTTTCTCTCCTCAGATTATAATTTTGTTTGGGATGATGGTCCATGCTGAGGGCCTGGGAGTCCCTGAGCACCACAGGACCCGGCAGGCAAAAGCTCCTGGGCCCGTTCCATTATGCAGAGCTCCAGAAGTGGATTAAGTCTGGAACATTCCGGAGTCTTTTCCCATGAAACCCCCAAATCAAGGGATTCGAGAGGGACCCAGGGGGTTGATTTGCAGGAGCAGTGCAGCCCTCCACAGTGCACCAAAAAATCCCACTGGATATGGGCGAAAAAAAGACTCAGGCACCTCTGAGGGTCCCACAGGTCCTTATGCAGCTGCTTAACAGGAGAGCTGTTCTTTTGGAATAAAATCCTGGAATGCTTTCGGTTGGAAGGGGCTTAAATCCCATCCCACCCCTGCCATGGGCAGGGACACCTCCCACTGTCCCAGGCTGCTCCAAGCCCCAATGTCCAGCCTGGCCTTGGACACTGCCAGGGATCCAGGGGCAGCCACAGCTTCTCTGGGAATTCTATTCCAGGTCCTCCCCACCCTCCCAGCCAGGAATTCCTTCCCAAAATCCCACCTAAACCAACTCTCTGTCACTTTGAAGCCATTCCCCCTCGCCCTGTCACTCCATGCCCTTGTAAATCCTCTGGGACTGTGGGTCAGCCCACTCCATGCCCTTGTAAATCCTCTGGGACTGTGGGTCAGCCTCGGGCCAGGGCGATTACAGGGATCACAAATCACGTTTGACTTCACTTTTTCCTTCCCCTTCCCTCTGGAGCAGCATCCCCTGGCCAGCAGCAGCACGGGGCCAGCAGAGCCCCCAGTTCTACATTGCAAACACAACCCCCAGAGAGTGGAGTGTGATTGGAAATGTGATTTATGCTGGGCTCAGCCCAACAGATCCGTGAGGTCCCTCTCTGTCTCCTGGAAGAAACACCGAGCCTGGCGCGCCGAGAAGCCGGGAACATAAATCCGCACGGAACACAAAGTCACTCGCAGAAAGCCAAGGACACCTTCAGCTGCTCCTGCTGCCTGTCCAAGAGCCATTTGCTGCCCAGCCTTTCCCTGCCCGCTTCGAAAAAGCCGGAGCTGGGAGCACGAAATGGTTAATCCGTGTTTGGGGAAGATCTGTCTCCACAAATGTTGCACCATCTGGTGCTCTGGGGGAGCTGGAGGAGTGGGTGCTGTGTTTTCATCACAATCCGCCCTTCTCCTCTCATTGATTAATAACACGGAGCTGCTTTGTCTTTGTTCTTTTGGAATTTATTTTTTAATTTTTTTTTTTTTTTTAAATAATATTTGTATGAAGGCTTTTCAACGTGAAATCCAGTAATTATCTGAAGAGCTGAGTCAATAGGTTTGTTCAGGCAGAGAAATTACCCATTAAGCCGAACAGGAAAAAGCCTCATGAAAAACATCTCTGCACCAAAATGACCAAATCCTTTATTTTTTAGGATTTTTTTTCCCCTCCAGTACAATTTTCCCCTACCAGGTACCTCTAAAAGCGAGAAGGATCCCATCACTGAGGAGCTGCTATGGAAAAGAGGGTGACCCATCAGCTCATATCCACCCAAAATCCTGGAAAGCGGAATTACGCCATCCCAAAGCCCACAGTGAGGCCAAGAGGAAACACTTCCAGGACAGACAGAAGAGACTCTGCTGTTCCTCATTCCCACTTTTCCACCCCACAAAATTCCCAGAGCAGCTGGAGGAGCTGCTGCAAAGCCGTGGGGTGTGAAGGGAGCTGAGAGCACCAACCTCGGAGCCTTCTCCTGCAGCTGCCTTTCCCAGGAAAGCCGTGTTTGGGAATGTCAGGCAAGGAAAAGCCACGGAGGGAACGAGGCACAGATCCCAAAGCAGGAGATGTGGGTGCTCCACCTACTGCCAGTAGTGCCCGGCCAGCAACGGAATGAAAACTCCTGGATTTGGTAAAAATACATTCAAAATAGAAGGAAAAAAAAAGGTTATTCTTGATATTTACTGAACTGGGAGTGTATCTAAGTAATGCCAACTTGCAAATGTCAACACCAGCTCCCCTTTAGCTGGCATGGAACGGTTTGGGTTGGAAAAGACCTTAAAGTTCATCCCCTTTCACTATCCCAGGCTGCTCCAATCCCATCCAACCTGGCCTTGGACACTTCCAGGGATCCAGGGGCAGCCAGAGCTTCTCTGGGAATTCTACTTCAGGGCCTCCCCATCCTCCCCAGCCAGGAATTCCTCCCCAATCTTTAATCTAAACCCACCCTTCTTTCAGTTCAAAGCCATTCCCTCTTGTCCTATGGATAAATTAATGTGGGAGAGACAGAGATTTAAATGGAGCCACAGACACTCCGCTGGCAAAGGTTAAATCCAGCTTTAATTCACCATCTCCAAGACCCAGCTCATCGAGGCAGAGCCTTTTTAGTTCCAGAGCATGAACAGCTCATGAACAGGGAAAGAAGTGCAACTGGAAGATGATTTAAGCAGGGCAGTTTATAGTGGTTACAATTAACAGGCGATTTCTTAGGAAAGTTCTCTAGAAAATGTCTTTTTTTTTCCCTTGAAGGCAGCTTTATTTCACCAAGTGGTTCCAGTTTCATGCTGGAAAACCAGCTGGAAACATTTCCCAACTTTTTCAGCAGCTGTAGAAGTTGAATTTCACTGGAAGCAGAGTTTTCCCTGCTGGGAACAGGGACAGGAGGAGAGGGAACGGCCTCAGGCTGGGCCAGGGCAGGCTCAGGTTGGACAGCAGCAGGAATTTCCCCATGGAAAGGGTGCTCAGGCCTTGGCAGGGGCTGCCCAGGGAGCTTTGGAGTGCCCATCCCTGGAGGAGTCCAAGGAATTCCTGGATGTGGCACTGAGAGCTCTGGGCTGGGGACAAGGTGGGGATCAGGCACGGGTTGGACTCGCTGCTCCCAAAAGTCTTTTCCAGCCTCAGTGATTCCATGATCAGCCCAACTCAAACCACGTTTTCCCCACTTTGGATTCAATCCAGAGGCAGGAATTCCCGACAGAGCCGCACATCCAGCAGCAGATTTGCTCAATAATTCCATCTCCCATAAAATACCCACCCAGCGGCCGCCCGCCACTCCCAGACTTCCCTCTTCCCT
>VXAD01010047.1:63138-89115 GCA_013399195.1 Dicrurus megarhynchus | reverse complement strand
TCCAGCATTTCCTCTCCCTCTTTCCTCCAGCATTTCCTCTCCTTTCCTCCAGCATTTCCTCTCCTTTCCTCCAGCATTTCCTCTCCCTCTTCCCTCCAGCATTTCCTCTCCCTCTTTCCTCCAGCATTTCCTCTCCCTCTTCCCCTCTTCCTGCCAAACTTTCCAAGCCCAAACCCGGCCCTAAAATCCCAAACCCAGCAGCATTTCCCACCTGGCAGTTGGTCCCCAAACGCTTTGGTGGCTTTGCTGCTTCCCCAGGAGCTGTCACTTGCCTTTTAACTTTGCCATCAGGTAATTAAAGCCCGGAGCTGATTAAAGCCCGGCTCCATCCGTGCCGACGGTGACGGATGTTGGATGCAGTTGGAATTTGACAGCCGAGTGGGATGAGCAAGTGCATCAGGGTGCTAACGATGTTATATTGCAAATGCTGTTTATTTGCTGTCAGCTCCGAAGCAGGCAGTAAATAACACATTAGAGAATAAAAAAAACAGACAGGGGGGAAAAAAAGAGAAAAAAACCACCAGAAATAACATTATGTTAAAATGGAACCATCAATTATCCCCCCGCCTTCCTTCAGCTTTTTCTCTCTCTTTTTTTTTTTTTTTCCCCCGTTTTTATTTTATCTTTTAAAGCGTTTTCTTGAAGGGTTTTTTTCTTGATTCATTAATTGCCTTTTTTCTGACTCCTCTGTTCTGCCTCAGTGCCCATAAATCAATGTAAAAAAGATAAAATGCTGCCGTTATGAAATGAGTGTAAAAAGGTACTGAAATAAATCTCCTTTCGTACACATTTTCCCCCATCTCAGCTGCAGAAAACATCTGCTCGAGATGAGATCCAGACCAATTTTTCTACCCCAAACTGGGCCTGGCCTGTCCCTTGTTCCAAAAACCCCACAGAGCAGCATCCCATAAATAATTGTCCCATCAATAATTTTCTCCTGGCAGTTTTGAAGGAGCCTGCACCACCCGTTTTCTCCAAAATCCAATATTTGACGGATGGTGACGGCCACAGCACCTGCACCTGAGCCAGTCCTAAATATTCCCACCAAAAATTTATTATTTCCAGTCATTTTCCTAGAAAAACGTTTGTTGTTGGAAGGTTTTGGGGGGTTTTGGGGGGAGTTCCACTCAAATTCTCTCTGCCTGGAAATTTTCCACAGAGCTGGTGTTGGACAAGGAGCGTTTCCATCCAAGTCTGAATGTTTTCCAAACCCCACCTAATGTCAGGAATATTTTCTTCAGGCAAAAGCTCTTCCATAATTTTAATGTGCCCTGTTCCAGTTCTGAAATGATTTGATTTTTCCTCCAATTTTTAAAGAATTAAATGCATTTCCTAAGGAAAAAAAAAATGGAATTTTACGTGAAGTTGTTCGGTCCTCCTAAAACGAAGGGGTTTTCTGGGATTTAGAATTATTAGGAAATGAAGTTTTAATTCCTTTTTTTGTTTCAGAAAGGAAAAATTTGGAGCAAAACTTCTTGGAATTGAGTTCTCTGCTTGCCATCCAGGTGGGAATTGAATTCCAGCTGATCCCATTCCATGAGGACACCTGAGCTCTGTCCCGTGAGGAATTCCTGCTCATGGCCCACTCAGGAGTCCTCTCCTGGCTGCAGGAAGGGACAAATTCCTGCTTTCAGGGCAGAATAAAATCCCAGCGTTGATAAAATATTAAAATATCCTTCCCTTGCTAAGGCCTCCCAGGAATTTCCCTTTTTTTAAGCCCTCTGGATGCTGCTGGGATTTTGGGGGATTTTCCTGGCTCCGGCAGCTTCTCCATCCCAGTGTTCCTGTCCAGGGAATTCCTGTCCTCTTGAAGGGAGTAAAAAAATGGTCTTTAAAAATTTTTCTCACTGCAAAGTGTCGGGGAGCACCACCCTTGGCACATCCATGGTGGGAAGATGCTGATCCCAGCGGGATTTTCCTGGGAATCGCAGGGCACAGCTCCCCCGTGCTCTGATTCTCAAGGAGAAAAGGTCAAAGACGTGAAATGTTCATCCCAAATCGGGTTTGCTTGCAGAGAAAACACAGCCCAAGGTGTTCCCAGCATCACCTGGCAGCTTCTCCAGGATAAAACGATCCGGGGGGGAATTTCCTTGGTCAAAAGAGAAATCCAGCTGCAAATTACCCAGGAGACCCCAAAAAAGACCTTCCTCGAGTCCCTGTTCCTACAAAAAAGCTCCTTCCTGGTTATTTCAGGGGAATCCTGGAGGAGTTAAAGTCAAACTCTTGGACCTTGCGGGGTGGGACGTGGGAAGATCTGGGCTGCATCAGAAGAAATTCTTTCCTCTCATCTCAAGGGGTTTTTTCTGTATTCCTAAGGGTCAGCTCCTATTTTAACTTGGATTTTAATTCCATAAACAGAATTAGGGTGGGATATGGACCGGCTCCCATCCCAAAACTCAGGGGTTCTGTGCAAGGGGCACAAGGATCAATCCCAAGCAGTCCAAAATCATTTTCCTGAACCTCTTTTTTTAGGAAGAAACATTGTTTCTTGTGAAATTGTCAACTTTCAGGAATGTTTCTTACAACAGGGCTTTGGAATCTACATTTTCCTCCATTTTCAGAAGCATTTCCAAGTGGGAACTGATGGAGGAAGTGATTTGGAAATGAATTTTTGGCCCATAAAAGTAGCAAAAATTAAGACTCTGCAACCAAAAACAGCTGCTCCTAAAACGCCCCTGTAGTGATTTATAGGATCAGGGAATCTCAGGGATCATCCAAATCCAACTCCTGGCCCTGCACAGGACATCCTAACCATCCCACCCTGTGCCATTCCCAACAGGAAAGATTCCCAAACAAAATAAGGAAGATATTCCGGAAGAGAAATTCTCTCCATGCCTCTCAGACCACGTGGAATTCATCACCCCCTTTTCCTTTTTATTTTTCCCTTTTTTTTTTTGGTTTGGTTGGTTTTGGTTTTTTTTTTTTTTTGGAATCTCTGACAGCCAAACTTTAGGAAAATCTGGAAATCCCCAGCCCAACTCCCAGGGATGGGATCCATCCCCTCACCTCTCCATCCTTTTTATGTGAAGTTGCTTGGACATTCCGCCCAACTTTCCAGCAGGAAATGATGAAATAAGCAATGAAAGCATTGTGGGATTTATTTTTCGCCTTCAGAGACATTTCACTTCCCTGAATCCTTAACCAAGAGCAATTCTTCCTTCATCAAATTCAGCAGCTGATGCAAAATCAGGTAAAATTCCTTATTTTCTGGGGCTGAATTATTAAAAAAAAAAATAAAAAAAAACCTTTGAAGTGCCTACGGAGGCTTTTCTTTTAAACAGGAAAATCCCAACATTCCTAAGGAAAATCTCTTTTATGAATTGCACATCCCGGGCTTTTCATGGATTTGTGCTGCTGAAGGGGAGATTCACACATGATAACAAAGAGACACTTGACTCGCACATCTCACGTGGATTTCACCTCCAAAGAGCCTCCAACTACCTGGGAATGCTCCTTCCCACAACCCTTTAAAAGCCCCGGTGATAATTCCCCATCCTGGGCCAAAAATCTTTCCTTTGTGTCCTCTGCAGACCATTCACTTCTGTGTTTAATTTGAAAAGCACCCCCATCATTTGGACCTCGTTCAGTTCATTAAAATCTCCTTTTACCTTCCAAACTGCCCAAACTCCTCGCCGAGGAGCCCTGGATCCTCCTGCCTCCTTCCCACCCGTGAACAGAACTGCAGTGAGGCTGCAAAACCTGATTTTACTCCAGTTGTAAAGCAGTAATTCAGCTTTTTTTTTTTGCCTGAGTCGCAGTTAAAAATACGGAGGCGATTGAGAATATTTTCAAATATTTGGAGCAGGGGGTTGAAAACAATATTCATAGATCATCCCTGTGTTCTGCCACACAGCTCTGTGAGCACTGCCTGGAGAATAGTCCTGATCTATCCGATTTTTGATCAGCAGCTTTTCTGTGTAACAACAGCTGCTTGCATTTATTCATCAAAAGAATCGAAAAAGAGTTCAGGAAAAGTTGATATTTTCTCCCTGGTGGCTCTGGACTTCAAGAACACAACTGAAATTCCTTTATCTGCAGGCGATAACAGCACCCATCTTCCCCTGCCTCTCTCACCTGTCTGCTCCAGGAGGCGATTAACTCCATGATCACTATAAAAATGTTTTATTTAAGGGATAATTGTAAGCACTGGTATCTCCCATTTCCAAATCTCTTGCTTTATTACCCTTGCTCAAGAAGGTCTTAATATTTAAGTGATTTACTGCTCACTTAAAACGCCAGCCCGGCCATTAGGAGGCACATTTCACCAGGCAGTGCCTAATTTTATAGGACATTATTTCTTTATAAACAGAGCCATTACTCTGCAGCATTAATTAAACCTCTTTGCCCATTATGAACTCCATTTGGAAGACAACAACATCACCGACTGCCTGCCCTGATGGATGGGTCTGCAATGCCACTCTTGGCTCCTGCCAAAGCTCTTCCCAAGGAGTGGAGCCACGGGGAATGGGGAGCGTTTGTGCCGTGGAGAGAGCGGTGATTTGTGGGGAGAAAGGAGCTCATGAATAAAACATTTGCACTTCGGCGACCCGGTTTAGCTCAACTGTTTTGCATCAATAACCCGGTCCTAAAAGGCTCTGTTTGTTATTGCCAGCCTCCGAGGCTTTGGGAAATGGAATTACATCAGCCCCATTTATAACATTTAATGTTGGGAACAGACTGCAGCTCTTACATCCCACAAACTTCTCCTGGGCAGCAAAGATTTGGGGGGATTTTGAACCTTTCCACCACAAAGAGAAATTCAGAGCAAACAGAACAGTCCAGCCACCATCCTTGATTCCCTTCCAGAGCCCTTCAGGGCACAACACTCAAAATCCAGGCAGATGAGCCCAAAATGCCCTCAGCAAGCAGAGTTTGAGCTCTCCTCAGGATTTCTACACAAGACAGAGAGGCCTTGCCCACAAACTTCTCCTGGACACGTGGCTGCAGAGATTTTGGGGATTCTCATGTTTCCACCACAAAGAGAAATCCAGAGCAAACAGAATAATCCAGCCACCATCCTTGATTCTCTTCCAGAGCCCTTCAGGGCACAACACTCAAAATCCAGGCAGATGAGCCCAAAATGCCCTCAGCAAGCAGAGTTTGAGCTCTCCTCAGGATTTCTACACAAGACAGAGAGGCCTTGCCCACAAACTTCTCCTGGACACGTGGCTGCAGAGATTTTGNTCCACCACAAAGAGAAATTCAGAGCAAACAGAACAGTCCAGCCACCATCCCTGAATTCCTTCCAGAAGCCCCCAGGGCCCAGCACTCAAAATCCAGGCAGATGAGCCCAAAATGCCCTCAGCAAGCAGAGTTTGAGCTCTCCTCAGGATTTCTACACAAGACAGAGAGGCCTTGCCCACAAAATTCTCCTGGACATGTGGCTGCAAAGATTTGGGGGGATTTGGAACCTTTCCACCACAAAGAGAAATTCAGAGCAAACAGAACAGTCCAGCCACCATCCCTGAATTCCTTCCAGAAGCCCCCAGGGCCCAGCACTCAAAATCCAGGCAGATGAGCCCAAAATGCCCTCAGCAAGCAGAGTTTGAGCTCTCCTCAGGATTTCTACACAAGACAGAGAGGCCTTGCCCACAAAATTCTCCTGGACATGTGGCTGCAAAGATTTGGGGGGATTTGGAACCTTTCCACCACAAAGAGAAATTCAGAGCAAACAGAACAGTCCAGCCACCATCCCTGAATTCCTTCCAGAAGCCCCCAGGGCCCAGCACTCAAAATCCAGGCAGATGAGCCCAAAATGCCCTCAGCAAGCAGAGTTTGAGCTCTCCTCAGGATTTCTACACAAGACAGAGAGGCCTTGCCCACAAAATTCTCCTGGACATGTGGCTGCAAAGATTTGGGGGGATTTGGAACCTTTCCACCACAAAGAGAAATTCAGAGCAAACAGAACAGTCCAGCCACCATCCCTGAATTCCTTCCAGAAGCCCCCAGGGCCCAGCACTCAAAATCCAGGCAGATGAGCCCAAAATGCCCTCAGCAAGCAGAGTTTGAGCTCTCCTCAGGATTTCTACACAAGACAGAGAGGCCTTGCCCACAAAATTCTCCTGGACATGTGGCTGCAAAGATTTGGGGGGATTTGGAACCTTTCCACCACAAAGAGAAATTCAGAGCAAACAGAACAGTCCAGCCACCATCCCTGAATTCCTTCCAGAAGCCCCCAGGGCCCAGCACTCAAAATCCAGGCAGATGAGCCCAAAATGCCCTCAGCAAGCAGAGTTTGAGCTCTCCTCAGGATTTCTACACAAGACAGAGAGGCCTTGCCCACAAAATTCTCCTGGACATGTGGCTGCAAAGATTTGGGGGGATTTGGAACCTTTCCACCACAAAGAGAAATTCAGAGCAAACAGAACAGTCCAGCCACCATCCCTGAATTCCTTCCAGAAGCCCCCAGGGCCCAGCACTCAAAATCCAGGCAGATGAGCCCAAAATGCCCTCAGCAAGCAGAGTTTGAGCTCTCCTCAGGATTTCTACACAAGACAGAGAGGCCTTGCCCACAAAATTCTCCTGGACATGTGGCTGCAAAGATTTGGGGGGATTTGGAACCTTTCCACCACAAAGAGAAATTCAGAGCAAACAGAACAGTCCAGCCACCATCCCTGAATTCCTTCCAGAAGCCCCCAGGGCCCAACACTCAAAATCCAGGCAGATGAGCCCAAAATGCCCTCAGCAAGCAGAGTTTGAGCTCTCCTCAGGATTTCTACACAAGACAGAGAGGCCTTGCCCACAAACTTCTCCTGGACACGTGGCTGCAGAGATTTTGGGGATTCTCATGTTTCCACCACAAAGAGAAATCCAGAGCAAACAGAATAATCCAGCCACCATCCTTGATTCTCTTCCAGAGCCCTTCAGGGCACAACACTCAAAATCCAGGCAGATGAGCCCAAAATGCCCTCAGCAAGCAGAGTTTGAGCTCTCCTCAGGATTTCTACACAAGACAGAGAGGCCTTGCCCACAAACTTCTCCTGGACACGTGGCTGCAGAGATTTGGGGGATTCTCATGTTTCCACCACAAAGAGAAATTCAGAGCAAACAGAACAGTCCAGCCACCATCCCTGAATTCCTTCCAGAAGCCCCCAGGGCCCAGCACTCAAAATCCAGGCAGATGAGCCCAAAATGCCCTCAGCAAGCAGAGTTTGAGCTCTCCTCAGGATTTCTACACAAGACAGAGAGGCCTTGCCCACAAAATTCTCCTGGACATGTGGCTGCAAAGATTTGGGGGGATTTGGAACCTTTCCACCACAAAGAGAAATTCAGAGCAAACAGAACAGTCCAGCCACCATCCCTGAATTCCTTCCAGAAGCCCCCAGGGCCCAGCACTCAAAATCCAGGCAGATGAGCCCAAAATGCCCTCAGCAAGCAGAGTTTGAGCTCTCCTCAGGATTTCTACAAGAAAAGATTAATTCAGCCTTCCCACCTCCACCATTGCAGAATCCCACAATGGTTTGGGTTGGGAAACACCTTAAATCCCATCCCATTCCACCCCTGCCATGGCAGGGACACCTCCCACTGTCCCAGGCTGCTCCAAGCCCCATCCAACCTGGCCTTGGACACTTCCAGGGATCCAGGGGCAGCCACAGCTGCTCTGGGCACCCTGTGCCTTTGGCACTACCAACCTGTCAAAAGCTGCTTCTTTCTTGCAATGTGGGAACCCATCCCACAATTTCTGCACCAGGATCCACCAGTTTCGCCCCCAGAATCCAACATTTACAGACTCCCGAGGCTGGAGGAAACCCCAGTCCCTGTCCCAAGCAGCGCAGCTCTGCACCATCACCCTCCCTTCTGATTTTCACCCCAAGAGAGTCAGGCTTGCAAGACCTCCTGCAAAGGGACAAACCCCCAGCTCTTGTTACTGATTTTTCTGATTATTTGAATATTTACATATTTTTTTCTCAGGTGTGAACAGCCGGAGTCGTTGTCTCAGCCAGCTCCTCCCTGCATCGCTCCAGAGGCCACGGCAGCCGTTCCACAATTCAGGCATTCAGGACATGGTGCCCTGACGTGTCTTCACCTCGCCATTAAAAAGTTTATGAGGTAAATATTGGTAAATAGTTACCAACAGAACCCAGCAGATGCACCCACAGATATTCCCAGTATTTAGGATAGGGAATAACTGGGGTTTCTCCAGTACCAGCATCTGGAGTTGACTGGAAAATGATTTAACGGTGCCCATTCCAACGGGAAAAGCCAAAAAGCTGCTGAAGGAGAAAGGCTCTCACAGCTGGGGGACTCTTGGCTGAGCTGCACCAGGGGACACCTCCTGGGGATTGGATTTATGGAGCACAAACCACGCCAGGAACAGCAGCACGTGTGCCGGCCCGGATTTCCACTGGTCGGGAATTCCGCAGACACGCACAGGGCACCCTCATCCCGTGCTCCCAGTTACCCGAGCTTGTCGGAACCCACGACATGTCTCTGTCTAATTTAGGGGACCTGACACCCCGAAATGGGGGTGCCCCAGAGGGCACTGCCTTTGATCTTTGTCCTTGGAGAACTTTGCCAACTCTGAGAGATTAATTGCAAGCCACAAGAGTCTAATATAAGCATTAATAGTCACTTTGCACCGGGTGAAATGTAGTATATAAAAGATCAGATAACATGTACATGGGGGTAAAACATGTACAGGGGGGTCAAGATGGAGTCTAAAGGGTGTGGTCACCTTCTCCTTCTTCTTCTTCACTGTCCACCATATTCTTGGTGACGGGGGCACAGATTCATTGGTAGAATAGAGATAAGACAGGACATTGCATGTCTAGAACAGGTTAGAATTAATTGGTATAAATTTGTAAATAATGACATGTACCGTCCACTGGTTGGATTTGTAACGGGGTATAAAAATCTGGGTACACCCAGCTGGGGATGGGTTCTAGGCTATTTCTGCTGCTGGATGGACCTGCGGTGGCTTGCAGGACACCGCAGCCATAGATAACATTAGAATAAACAACCTCTGCACAGCAGCTTCGTGGCCTCTGACTGAGTTATGGGCAAAAGCGCTGAACTTACCTCATTTGTGTGCCAAGGCCGACTGAGGCCGAAGCCACACGAGCTGTGCCACGTCTCGGCGGCACCCTGAGCTCGGAAAGAGCTGGAAGGAACACGGGATGGATTAAAACACAAAGGCACGAGGGCTGCGAGCTGATGTGGCTTCCCAGCTCCCTGCAGGCACCGGGAGGAAGGAGCTGCTGGAGGAAGATGTGCCGGATGCAGAATTTAAAGGAGGAGGCTGAACTTTTCCCTCACACAGACGCAGAAAAGCCATCCCAGCACTTTTCCCTCTCCATCCTGATTTCCTCAGATCCAGGGGCAGGATCCTGGCTGAGGGGTATCCATGAGGAAACCCTCTGAGCACAGCCATGTCCCCAGACCCAACGGAGCTCATTTGGATTCGGCAGGAGAGCTCCGACAGCGGCGGCAGGAAGGGAGAGTTCAGGAGGGAGTTGGAGGCTTGGAATAGGGATAATTCCATGGGGACATCCATCTTCTGGAGAAGGGAGCAGAGCCAGGCTGCTCCAGAGGCAGGCAGAGCTGCTCCACGGTTCCCAGTGCCCCCCAGTCTCCCCACAACCGTTCAGACCCACACCAACCACTCCTAATCCCTCCAGCATCCCAAATCTCCCTGGGACATATAAAATATAAAATATCCCATCAGAACAAGCAGGGCCAGCTCGGATGGGGCTTGGAGCCACCTGGGATGATAGAAAGCGTCCAAAGGGTGAAACCAGATGAGCTTTAAGGCCCCTTCCAACCCAAACCAGTCTGGGATTCTGGGATCCCATGAACTTAAGCAGAATTAAACAACGCTCCCCATTGTGGGGGGGGGGGTTTTTGAGCTCCCTGCTTACGATGCAAAAAGCCTTCAAATCCAAAATTGCAGTCCTGTTTCATCGGTTACATAATTACTCTGCTAGCACTAATTAGCAGCTGAGTGTAAACATAACTTTTATCCCAGAAGACACTCCCTGTTCAGAGCGTGGCTGAAAATGCAAGTCAGGCCCCGCTCTGGTGCTCCTTCCAACGTGCTCAATAATCCTCAGCACTCGTCTCCCTGTGTCCAGGAGAATTTATAGTGGCAAGGCAGGAGAGAAGCCGAGCAATATTCCATTGGAAATTAGGAGGGAAAGCAAATGCTGAGGGAAAATATGCTCAGATGGGCAAAAAAAAGCTTACCTGGGCCAAAGAGTGACAAATTGCTCGTTTTTAGGAGACCTTTTTAGCAGAGGGAGGTGCTGAAGGAATGCCATGTTCTACTCAGCAGAAAAATCAGAGATGGATGCAATGAAATCCCTGGAGGGCTGAGGGTAAATGAAGCCGCAGGAATGGAAGCAAAGGGAGGGATCTGCCTGCAGATAATTTAATGTTCATTTTGGTGCCAGCGGGATTGGAGGCCAAACCTGTGCTTGAGGGAAGGGAAGGGAAGCGAAGCAAGGTGAGGATGGATTTTTCTCCCTAAAACAAAACCTCCCTCCCAAAGGTCCCAGCCCCTCATTTTCCACGAGGTCCGATGTCGCTGTTGCACCACGAACAGCAAATAATGACACGACCAATTCAGGAGCAAAAATGCCGAATATTTGATTAATTATAAATCGGTTTATATAACTCGGGTCGCCAGCATGGCATAAGGTCATCGGTCACTGAGCATCCACCTCCTGGATTGATTGGGGGAGGCCAGACAACATTCTTTTGGAAATATTTTCCTCAGTGTGCCATAACAACCCTGCTGAACAGCAGCAGGTGCAAGATAAAGAATTGGTTTACAAAAACCCATAGCAGTGTTTTTCTGTGAGAAACACAGAGCTCTCACAAAATGCTGCAGAAAGCTGGAAAATTTCTCTGCTAAAGCTTTTCAGTGTCTACAGTCCCACATGGAACACGGGATGGGGCCGGAATCTGCAGGAATCTCCCAGCACGGAGAAGCGAGGTTGGAATGGCCCTGACAGATCCCACAAAAGCCCTGTGTCTTCACAGCTCCAGCCAACACCCCAAGAAGGGCTGAACTCCCAGGAATCGCTGTGGATCCAAGGGATAACGTGGAGGAGTCGTTTCATCCTGGGAAAAAGGTAATTCCTGCAAGATGGGCGGCTTCAAAAACAAAAAATCATCGAGCAGAGGTGAGGGACAGGAGCATCCTTCTAATCAGCCATTCCAATCCCAGATCCACGACTCCAAAATTCCCTGCTGGAATATTCCCTGCCAAGGACATCACTGCAAAGGGTTGATATCGTTTGCTACCTAAAAAAAAGGAAATTATCCCTTAGCTTAGCACCACTCTCCAGGAAAAACCAGCCCCGAGTCCTGGGAGCTGGGTGGTGGCATTGCCCGAAGATCCTGAATTAACCATTCCTGAGGCCAAACGGAGCAAATTGCTTGGGAATCTTTAAAAAATACGAAGTTAAACCTCCGCAGAACCTTTCTTAACAGCAGCTGTTACAAACCAAGCTCCAAAGCACAGAAAAATCACAACTTCATCCAAAACTGGGAGGTTTCTTCCTTGTGCAAAACAAAAGATTTAGGGATAGATCAAATATAATTGATTTAAGGAAAGAACAAGTCAATCAAATTGCTGGATTCAGCACAGATTTCCAGGAGAGCCTTCCCAGCCCTTCCCAAGGCACATCCTGGTCCCCTGGATGCAGAAGTCAAGCAGCTTTTAAGAACTGCAGTAACTTCCCAATTTCTCCCAGAGAATCCTTGTCCTGGATTTCCCCTCCAAAGTTCTGAATTTCACGGAGATTTGAACTAAAGCCGGTAGAAATTAAGATATTAATGAGAGAGGATTGCCGCTGCCGAAGGGGCATTTTCACTGCACTCAGGAAAACCAGAGAGAAAATCCTTCCTCTACCTGAGCCCAGCTCTTGGGCCAAAGTGGGCTGGAAAGAAATTCCCTGAGGATTGGTCATTAAAAACCAAACTTTTCTCCCAAACGATGCAGCCTTGTGCACATGGGGTCTCCATCCTGTCCTGCTGGAAAGACGAGGTCAAGGAGCCGAACGTGCCAGGACTTTGGATGGGGAGTTCTGAAACCCCAGGAATTCCCAGAGATCCTCACCAGGCTCCTCTGTGGGAGCTGCAAAGCTGGATTTGCAATTTATCCCAGAATTTCCACCCAAAACGCCTTCCCACGTGGCTGGGCACGGGGAGCAGATTCTGCCCCGGGATTTTCTGCCGTTCCCTGAGCTCCAAGGACAGCGGGAAGTGCTTTGAATATCAAAGGGATTTGGGAGAGGCTGGGACAGCTCCAGCCGGAGCCCTGAGCTTTTCTCCCCCAAATTGTGCTGCCGGTGATTAATGAACCCACTCAGCCTCCTCTCTGAAGGAACGTGACCACAAAGGCAGAGGTCACAGCTGAAACATCCTGAAATCCCAGGGAAAAAAGCGGATTTCTTTCCCCTTCAAGGATCTGAGACGTGGAATTCCGCACAGCAAAGGTTCGCCCGAAGCCAGGCTCTACTTGGACCTAATTATTTGCATCTTCCCCGCTTTGCAAACCTACAGAGAGAAGCGGGCTTGCCATTTCTCCATCCCAGGGTTTATTTTATTAATGAAAGCACCAGCAGAAGAGCGACAAGTTTGTTTTTAATGATCCCATCCCCTTAATTTCTACGGAGCAGCAAATGAACCTCGTTACCGTGTGCAGCTCGTGCGTACGGGCAGCAGCACTAACGAGCTTGATTTGCTGATCAGCAGATCTGGGAGTTATTTAAATTACTCCCCAGCTCTAATTTGTTTAAGGAAAAAAAAAATTAAAATAAAAATAAAAACTAATGATTTTCCCATCAGCGTTTTTAGCTGACCCCTCCTGCGGAGGCAACGGGAGAGGGAATTCGGGAGCAGGAAAACGCTGCCAGCAGGAAGCTGTGGGATGATGATTTCAAGTTTTAGGGAAGAATTAATCCCTGGAGCACCTGAACCCAGCCAAAAGCTGGAAAACCTGGACCCAGCTCAGCTCCACCACTTGCAAAGGAGAATCCAGCTCCTCCTTCCAAAGATGCCTCTCTGGCTCATCCACGGCTTTACATTCCCAATTCCTTGCTCAGACCTCTTCCCAAGCTTTTTTCTCCTCCATCAAACCTCTAAATTTGGATATTTGGAGTGGGCAGCTCCCTTCAAATGCACAACTTCAGGTGGAAATCTCAGCTTTTGATCATTTCCATTGTGTGAGGGATGCGGGGGGACCCAGAGCTTTGCAGAGCTCTGACAGGACCCCGGGAAAAGCAAAAACATGATAAAAAAGGATAAAAAGCGCCACAAGGGAAAGCTGCAAGTTCCCAAACAGATTCTGTGAGGAGAAAAGTGGTGCCACTTGTGGGAGCTGTCAGGAAGGGGCTTTTCCTTCCCCCTAAAAAAAATGAAAATAAAATTATTTAAAATGCACACCCTGAAGAGAACGGTAACGAATGGGAAGAAGTTTTCTTTAAGCTGTGATTCTGTTTTTTTCCACTGTGATTTATTCCCTCCCTCCCAAAAAAAGGTCCGAAGTTTCTATCAAGCAAAAGATGTAACACACATCCCAAGCTTTCCTTGGAAAACTTTGCTTTTCAGCCAATGTGAACTAAAAATAGCCAAAGGGAACTCATTTCCTCGGACAACTTCGCGTGCTCAGCACGAAGCTTCCAAACATCATTCCAAACATCACCTGGCAGCTTCTCCAGGATAAAATGATCCAGGGGGGAATTTCCTTGGTCAAAAGAGAAATCCAGCTGCAAATTACCCAGGAGACCCCAAAAAAGACCTTCCTCAAGTCCCTGCTCCTACAAAAAAGGGTTAGGGTTAGGGTTAGGGTTAGGGTTAGGTTCCAAAGCTGCCCCCATCAGAATTCTTGGAAAATCCAGTTTCAGGTCAAACAGAGGCTGCTCCACCCATTCCAGAACCACGATCCCACCAGGATCTCTCCAGGAGATCCCACAGGATCCAGCATCTTCCAAGAGCCACAAGCACCCCTGGCCCAGCTCAGCCCCCAGCTCCATCCCAACACTTCTCCCTCCAGCTGTACCCCACAATTTCCCCCTCCTCCTCCTCCTCCTCCCATCTCCTGCTGCCAGATGATCTCCACAGGGAAGGACAAATCCCCTCACCTCAATCCAGGCAGGAATTGCAGTGCCTGGCCTGGATCCCCCAAGGGCAGCAGCTGTCACCTTCAAACCATCACTCACAGACAGCTCCCACCTGGGGACCCCTGTCCCTGCTTCCTCAGCCTCCTCCTGCCTTCGGCCTCACTCTGAATTCTGGGAGCAGTTTATTTTTCCCACATTAACACCTCCTGCTGGTTTTTCCATAATCATCCCAGAAGAAGCTGCTGCAGAGCCGAGGTTGCATTCACACCCCAAGGAAAAGTTGCCTTTTGGGTGTTCCCAGAAATACCAACCCTGATCCACGGTCACCAGGGAGGGAGGAAGGTTTTTGGGAAGTGGCCTCATGGAAGATGTTGCAGCAGGAGAGGCAGCACAGGGCCAAGGTTTGATTCCAAATTCCTCCATTTGGCCAAAATCCAGACAAACCAGAGGGATAAACACCAGGAAAATGCACTTGAACTGCTCCTGGCATGCAGTGACATTTATTGGCTTCGTCACACAGCGGGAAAACCCCAAGGGAAGCAGATCCATCCACACTGAGCAGGCAGGAATTGGGGACCCACCAAACCTAGGAGTTAAACTCGAGCACCACATTCACGTCATGGTCCCACAAACACACCCCAACAGGATTTTGGACAGTCCCTTTGGGCCATTTTTGCTTCAGATGGGCCAAATTCTCATCCATGCCCTGCTTGGCCCCTTACCTGCGAACAGAAGGCTGCAGGGTCTCTTCCTTCCCTTTAATTTAATTTAATTTAATGACCAATTTGATTTGTTGGATGGCATCAGTTCTCCTCAGCCACCCTCCCTGCAAACCTCACCCAAATGGATGAGAAGACAGGATGGGAAATGGTTTTGCAGCTCCCAATAAGGTATAGAATCATGGAACCATGGAATATCCCCAGCTGGAAGGGATCCATCAGAATCACTGATCCTGGCCCTGCCCAGACCCCCCAACAATCCCTCCCTGGGCATCCCTGGCAGCGCTGTCCAAACGCTCCTGGAGCTCTGGCAGCCTCGGGAATGTGCCCATTCCCTGAGGAGCTTGGGCAGACCCCAGCACACTTGGGGGGAAGAAAACAAGAAAGTTTTCCAGATCCTCAAGCAGATGAGGGAGAACATTCAGGCACTAAAAATGCTCAGAGTGTTCTGATAATTCCCGAGGGATCCATCAGGACAGGTGGTGAGGTGTCAGCAGGGACGGTGGCAGGAGCACTGCTCTGAGGATCACTGCACGGTTCCCTGGGCCCTCCCTAAAAAGGGGAGCTGGTACCTCGTGGAAATTAAGAAAAACAAGAGGAAAACACTCAGCAGAAGGTGACAGAAAAGGAAAACACTCAGCAGAAGGTGACAGAGCAGCCGACACTCCCGGTGCAGCCACGGACACTGCAGCAAGGAGCCGCTGGGTTTGTTCAGCCTGGAGAAAAAAGGGATTGAGGGGAAACTCATCGGGATCCGCAGCTCCGATCTGCGACCGGGTATCGCATCGGCTGGGGTTGTCCCGGCCCCCAGAGCCCCGTCGGCCCCCAGGGCGGTCAGCCGAGTGACCAGTTCACAGTCACGAGCCACGCGCCGCGTCCACGTGTGCCGNGCTCCCCCGGCAGGGAGGTGCTGATGGCAGGACCAGGTAGACACCGAGGAGCAAAGAACGGCTTTTGGCCGAGGAGGCCAATCCGAGGACCACGCAAAAAGTTTTATTAACAGGTGCGGATCCAACCGGATCGACCCCGAAATCGGGGCGTGCAGAGGTTTTTAAGGAAGGGAAAAAAGGGGTGGTGCCCGAGACAATAGCGAATGGGGTAGAGGGTACAGGGCGGAACACTGAGACATGGGACCAATTATGGTACAACAAGGGAGGAGACGACCAACGGGCACCAATCACTAAGCATAGAAGGGATAGAAGGGTCTGGAATAAAGGAGTGGTTATTCCAGGGAGAGTGGTTTTGGAACTTGGGCTTTGCCCATGGGGCTGCTCTCAGACCCAGTCTCCTCCACCCATTGGATGGCTGCAGGTGGATGGACAGGGGGTGGTCCCCACAGAGACCAAGATGAGCTCTCAATAGAGGAAGCTCCCATAGAGGCAGTCCCAACAACCGGGGACAGGACCCAGGGAACGGCTGGGAAGGTTTAGCTTGGATTTAGGAACGGGTTCTCCTGGGAAACGCATCACTATGCGCAGAGCACCTCGCAGGCTTTAGGCCCGGCCTAAACCACCAGCACGTGCTTTGCTCCTGTTTAAGCCGAGCTCAGCGCCGCCGCTGGGGAGAGGCAGGGAGGCACTTGATGTAATAAATGATGCAATTCCAATGATCCAGATGGAACACGACTGCCCTGCGCAGAGAGCAGCACCAGCAGCGTGTTCCGGGGAAGCCGCTCTGTCAGCTCACACCAGGCTCCCGAACGAGGAGGAATTCCTACGGGGAATCACAGATGGAGAGCGAGGGAGTGTCCATCTCCATTAATCCAGCCTGGGCTTTGATTCCCACCTTCCTGCCAGGAAAAGGGAGCCCTGCGAGAGCAGGCACGGAGCAGACTGGCAGCACCAGCCTCACACGGGGCACGGCGCTGGTGGCGAGCGTGGAAAAGCTCCTGGCACGGATCCAGCAGCGCTTCCCTCGCTGCTCCGGAGGTTCCGACGCGCCAAAGGTGGCACTTGGGCAGGGAGAAATGAAAAGGAGAGCAGCTGCAGACATGCTCTCGTTCCTCTGCCCCCAAAAATCAGCGCAGATGTGAGCAAGAGAAGGTTTTTCAAGTGTCTTCAGCTTTGCAGGGAGGCACTGAATGGATACAGAGCACAAGGTGCCGTGAATTAATTAACGCACCAACTTCCTGGCGGGTGAGAAGAGAGGGAAAAGCTTTGTGCTGGACCTTTATATCATTCTCTTGTTGTGATTGTGCTGTTTGTGAGGGAACCCAGAATGGTTTGGGTGGAAGGGGCCTTAAAGCTCATCCAGCTCCACCCACTTCCAGTGTCCCAAGGTGCTCCAACCCCATCCAGCCTGGCCTTGGACACTTCCAGGGATCCAGGGGCAGCCACGGCTTCTCTGGGAATTCTATTCCAGCCCCTCCCCAGCCTCACAGCCAGGAATTCCTTCCCAATATCCCACCTATCCCTGCCCTCTGGCAATGGGAAGCCATTCCCTGTGTCCTGTCCCTTGTCCAAAGTCCCTCTCCAGCTCCTCTGTTGTCCCAGCAGTCACAATGAGTTAAACCTCGGACAAATTTTTGGGATGCTGCTCTCAGCCCCCGATCAGTCCATCCCCTGACAGAGCTGCCCCACACTCTGCAGAGAGGTGCTCCAGGATCGGCCAGGAGCTGCACTCAGAGCATTCCCATTCCTCCTCAGGAGCAAAGCAGCTGCAAAGATCCTCCTAAATTTGCTTGGAAAAGCATTTGTGAGGCTGCACATTGAGCCAAATCGATGAATCAGCGGAGGAACAGAGTGAGGGAGTCTGGCTCATCCCGGCATTTTCCTCCTCTCCTTGAGAGGAAAACAATTTTGTTTGCTTCAGCTTCTTTCTCCATGAGGTGGTGACAGCCCCAGCCAGGGGTGGTCTGGGAGTATGAGGGTTCTTCAGAACCTCTCTTCATCACAAAAATGCATTTCCCAAATAGCACAGCTGCGTCCAAACAGGCCCCTGACACCGTGAGCGAGGAGAAAGCGAGAGCTGCCCCAGGGGCATCAATCAGGGGCTGCAATCCGAGAAGGAAACACCGGTCAGGAGTTTCCTGGAGTCAGTGGAGAAGGCTCAGGAGCCTGAATGGACTCACTCAGCTTCAGCTGCTTCAAGGATTTCCTTGTCTTTTTCTTCCTCTGCTGGGATTGTTTCTCTTCCTTGATCCAATAATGCCAATTTTCCTGAGACCGAGGTCCGATAAATAAGGAAATCCCAGAGTTTGCTGCTTCCCACAGTATGGGATACCCACAGTGCAGACTGGAAGTGTCCGAGGCCAGGCTGGATGGGGCTTGGAGCCTGAATGGCCTCACTCAGCTTCAGCTGCTTCAATGAACTTTGTTCTTTTCTTCTGCTGGTCATTTCTTCCTACCCTGGGATTGTTTCTCTTCCTTGATCCAATAATGCCAACTTTTCTGACACTGACAAGGCCAGGGTTGTCCAAGGCCAGGTTGGAGGTGCCTTGGAGCTACCTGGGATAGTGGAAGTTCTTCCAGGTCCCTTCCCACCCAAACCATTCCACGATTCCACCATCCTGTGGCTGACCAGAAGCCTCCAACGCCCCATTTCTCAGCAATAAACAGCAATAAAACGCCAGCAGCTTTCGCTGCCCTGTTTGTTTGAGCTCCATCTGCGTCGCCGACCGCGCCGCTCCCGCACGGCAGCGGGGTCAGCACGTCGTGTCTGGGGGAAGGGAAATGAGCAGCCTGCCTGGAATTCTTTCCTTTGCCTTTTAGTCTCATCAAGAGCAGCTCCCTGCAGATGGAAACGCAGACTGGCAGCAACTGCGAGCTGCCGCCGCTACCTTCTGTTCCCTCCCGCTTTGCCAGGACGGATTCTGTCCCCAGACGGGCTGGAATTCGTGCCCGTGGCAGACAGTCCCGTTGGATTAGTCCTTCCCAGGTTCATTCCAGCAATTTGCAGGAAGATTTGCAGTTTGTTTCCCCAGCCCCGTGCTCTGGGTCTGTCAGATCCAGATAAAGGATGCTGGATTGTTATTTATGGTTTCAACAGGGATGGGGGATATTAAGATTCAATGGAAACAAGTGCGTTGACAAAAATATCATCAAATTTTCTGCCAGAGATTTCATGCCCCAAACGAGGGGCGTGGGATGAGGACACTCTGCAAAGAAAAGTTCAGTTGAACTCAACTTAACCCATCCCGATTTCAGCCCAGAATTCCAAATCCCAGTAATTACCGCTGCACATTTCCCCGTCCTCCAGCACACTGGGCAAATGGAAAAATAAATTTCCATCTCCCAGCTCCAAGTGTCCTCGCTAATGGGCGAGAGGGAAAATAATGATCACGGCACAGCAGCAAAACCAACACTCGGGCAGCGCTTCAACATCGAGGGCAAACAAGGGGAGAATCCAAAACGAGCGGAGAATCCAACTCCACCTTCCAGCTGCTGGACTGAGGGACTCAAACCCAAAAAAAAAAAGGGAAAGTAGACAGGGAAGAGTAGCCAGTTGCCATGGAGACAGCGAGATATGAAAGCAAGAGCTGACGGAACCTTTAGAGTTATTTAAATGCTTGTTATAACGTTATGCAAAAGAGCGGGGCAAAGAAAGCGGCGGGGTCAACGTGCTCGGAAGGAAAACAGTGGTTGTGGGATGAGCAAGGTAACGATTTAGGAGTCAGAAATAAGGTTTGGGTAAATGGAGCCATTTGGAATAATGAGATGATTATGGCCTCTTCCATGAACGAGGGGAATTTGTTGTGAGGAGCAGAGGGAGGAGGAAACGATCGTTGAAATCATTTGCCACCAAGAGTCCTCCTCCAGCGCCTCATCTTCATCCCCTCAGCCCCTCATCTTCACCCCCTCAGCCCCTCAGCTTCATCCCCTCAGCCCCTCATCTTCATCCCCTCAGCCCCTCATCTTCATCCCCTCAGCCCTTCATCTTCATCCCCCCAGCCCTTCATCTTCACCCCCTCAGCCCCTCATCTTCACCCCTTCATCACCTCAGCTTCACCCCCTCATCCTCACGCCCTCAGCCCCAGCTATCCCCAAGATCCAGGGAAAAGGCTCAGGGATGAGATCTGGTCCATACCGGAGTCTCACCGTGGTCCTTTGGCTTTGCATCCTTTCCCCATTTTCCACCTCCCCTTCTCCTTCCAGCAGCAGCTCGGCTCGGAGCAGTGGGATCACTTGGGATGAATTGGGCCATACAGAGAGGCCAGGCAGGGATTTGCAGCCTCTGAAACTCAAATTTGATGCAGGAACTGGATATTATCACCCCTTGGATGAAAACCAAATCAAGAGAGCGAGTTCAGTGCCCACAAAGCCCCACCACATCACCCTGTGCCAAAACGTTCACCCTGCACAACAAGTGCCCTGTTCCCACCTCTTCTGTAGGGTCTGAAGGATTTATTATCCTTCTTCCTGTGAGGAAAAAAATGGAAAAAAACGGGAGAACCTCTTCTTGCCTTGTAATTCCCCCCAAACCTGGAGCGGGGCTGTTTGCTCCATGCTTTGCTCCGGAGAGGCCAGCAGGAGTCAAGCGGAGTAAATCCCATTCCAGCCACACTTTGGGCTCAGCTCCTTCCTGGAGCCATTTGTCAAGTGCTTTTCATCTGAAACATGATTCGGGGATTCAATTACTTTATAAAGTCAATATTTTAGGTCACAGCTTATGCATCAACAAAGACATCTCATGGGATTAGAGCTGAGCGTGGTGGAGCTCTAAGTAATGTTCCCTGCTCTGCTCCAGCTGGAAAAGTCGATAAGATCGGTTTGTTTCCCCCACATTTCTCTCTCAGAGGCTGCAAAAATGATTGTTCACTTCTGTAAATTTAAACCAGCGAGAAGGAGAAAATGTTTCTGGCTGCCTTATTTCCAGAGAGGTAAAACAGGATTGCTCCGGCAGCTCCTCTCCATGTGCGTGGCAAAAGGCAACTGAGGGGGATGAAAAACAACTCTTTGTGCTCAAAAACAATGTTAGCAAGGGAAAAATATCAGTTTAAGCCGGTCCCAAACACAGCCAGGCTGGAAAATGAGCAAAAAGCTTTGTAGGGAAAAATAGGAGAGACAGAGTTGTCTGCTTAGTTTTTTGGAGTAGCAGAGAGCCAGAGCTTCCCACACTCTGCTCCAATATTCCACTAAGCAGGACAAATGTAATTATCCAGGGTATTAATTAAAGGCTTCAGGAAAAAAAACCCAAAAGGTTCCTGTCTCATTTGAGATGGGGGTTTCTCCCTCCTTATGACGAAGCTTAGCTCAATACTAAATTAAATATTCCAAACTCTCTTTTTCCCCCTGGAATCATCCAAACAGCAAATTTAGAGTCTTTCTTTACCAGGCTATCCATTGATCTTTGCCAAGGCCGCAGCACTTCCTAAATCTCTGCTGGAGTCAGAAAAGCATCAAGGAAAAATGAAAGGATTAAAAGTTTCTGCAGCTCAGATCTCTTTCCTGGAAAAACTTCCAAGGCCAGAAGTGCTTTCAGCACAGAGCCCCTGCAGAAGCCTCGTGGGGCACAGCAGAGCTGCCAGGGATCTTGAGATGGGCCAGGAACAAAATCCTTGGGCTGTAAATCCAGGGATGGATTGCCAGGATGCAGCACCAGGACTCACCCGTGGCGATTCAGGGACCTTACAAGGGCTGCAAAACCTTTTAGACCAAAGCCAGCGGCTCAAACCTCTGCAAAAACCACCACGAAGGAGCTCCACGAGCAAACAGAGCCCCAGGAGCTGTTCCTGCTCCGTGAGGAGCAGCCCTGATCCCACGGGACTGAGCCACAACGCGCCCCAGGCAGCTGCTTTTATTCCAGGAAAGGGAATCGGAGTCATTGAGGTTGGAAAAGCCCTCCAAGATCGAGTCCAACCATCCCCAAGTGCCACATCCACAGGGCTTTGAATCCCGCCAGGGATGGGGACTCCACCACATTTCCATGAAGAAATGTTCCCAATCTCCAACCTAACCATTTCCTGGCTCCACTTGAGGCCATTCCCTCTCCTCCTGTCCCTGTTCCCTGGGAGCAGAGCCCGACCCCCCCGGCTGCCCCCTCCTGTCAGGGAGTTGTGCAGAGCCACAAGGTCCCCCCTGAGCCTCCTTTGCTCCAGCCTGAGCCCCTTTCCCAGCTCCCTCAGGAATTCTCCAGCCCCTTCCCAAAACCAACTTGGGGCCAGCATTGCTGGATTTTGGCTACCAACCACCCCTCCTGTCCTGCCCTGGAGGTCAGCGAGGAGGAAGAAAAGCGATGAACAGCGAGAACCCATCGAGTGTGATTAATTCGGGCTCATTAGGAAGAGAAAAGAAGCCCGGCCATTTAGCAGCTCACCGCGGGCATTTAATGGGATTAATGCAGCAGCAGGAAGGGCTAAACCCCCTCCTGGAGCCGGGAATTGCTGTGGACGCAGCCGACGATCCACGGCATCCACCCAAAACTCCCCCGAATGGCCCAAAATCAGCCCCCGCAAGAAGAGCTGGAAACGCTGAGCCCCTGCAGGGAGTTTTGGGGCGGTTCTCGGAGCCCTTTCAGCAGGTCGTTATCAGCAAACACTCGGGGAAGGCTGCTCGATTAGCAGGAATTGGGAAAACTGGGAGATTTCCCAGCGGCAGCAGCGAGGTTTAGGAGCAGAGAGCAGAAACCCCCCCACTCCGACGCTCTTTACCCATTGATAAGGGGTGATAAAGCTGCGAGAGCTTCACGGGATTTTTCCGGCAAATGAGCCATAAAATAGGATAGGTTTAGGATTATCCCGAAATGGGAGAAACCTTCCAATTAGGCTCGAAATAAAATTAGGATATCCTGCTAATTATAGCATCCGTGGCTTGGGTTTGTTTGATGAGGAGCTTGCCGGAAATAAATACCGGCTTTGAAGGTGGGGGAAAAAGAAGAGAAACGAGAAATGGATGACCTGGAGTGACCGAAAATCCAGGTGCGGGCACACAACTGCATCCACCCATCATCCCACAATTCCAGCCGGGATCAGCCTGGTCCAGGACCAGCAGCACGTCCCACCTGCCTCCCAAATTCCCTCCATCACATCCCAGCTCCATCTGCATCCCAAAAGAGGAGCCGGCTCCATGGGGGGGATGTCCTGCACGTGTCAGGATTTGTCCCAGCTCGGGTGATTCTCCTGCCCTGTGGCACCATGGAAAAGAAGGGAAACAGGGTGGGAAGCAGGAGGAGGAGCTGGGAATTTAGAGAGGGTGAAAGGCTCTTGGTGGCTCTGCAGCCCTGGATTAGGGTCCCCAGGACTCGGAAGTGAGGGAATAAAGGCATCAGGATTTAATAACAGCTTTAATTCTCATTAAAAGAAGGAAATATTAAATAATTAAGCTTTTTTTTATAAAATGCCCGATTCTGGTTTTGGTAACTGCTCAGGAGGAGACCCCACAGCACATCCCAGAACAGAGCCAGCCTTGGAATACCTGCAGGAACACAGTCATTAATTCATCCCAGAATGTATTTCTAAGGCCACTTCCTCCCAGAAAAACCAGGGAAAGGTTTGGGAACCACTCCCTGCCATATTTCCAGCCAGAATTAACCTCAGGCCCTGAAAGGATCTCTGTGTGGAGCAAAATAAGTCCCACACCAATGGTTTGGGTTGGAGGGGACCCTAAAACCCATCCCATTCCAGCCCCTGCCATGGGCAGGGACACCTTCCACTATCCCAGGTGCCCAGGCACGAGGCAATTATCCCAAAACCACATTTGGGGTACGGGAACAGCCCTCAGGCAGCAGCTGGATTGAGGGAGCCAAAAGCTCAGCCCCGGAGCCGCAGTAAAAACCCTTTTACTCTTCCCAGGACATTTCCATCCGTGCACATTTCCAGGAGCGCATCCCATCCCCACTCACCCATCCCATCCCCACTCACCCATCCCATCCCCATCTCCAGAGCAAATTCCATGATTTTTTTTCCTCTTGACTTTGAGAACAACCCCCCCAAAAAAAAAATCTCCTTCTGCCAAAGGTTCTGTTTTGCCTCACAGCCCTGCCCACAAACGGAGCTGTCCAAACCCAAAAGTGCAAATGGAACCACCAAGGAACGGTTCCAAACTGGGAAAGGATGGATATTCATGGAATATTTTGGTTGCATCCCATCTATCTTTGTAACAGACACTCTGGAGAGTGACAGCAAGGAGCAGCCTAATTAGCATAAAGGGTAATAATTAAGGATGCAAATGGTGTAGGTGTCACTCGGTAATTTAACTGGGAATGGGCAAAGCACCACCAGATCCCTGGAAAACAACCCCAGGAAAGGGATTACAGTAGGAAAAAAGCAGGGAATGAACAGAGCTTTTTAAACAAGAGAAAAAAAAAACCCAATCCTAAAATTCCAGGACGTTCAGGACATTGTAAAAGGTGGGAATGGGTTGGGGTTTATGGGATCTTGCAAAAAAAAGAGGGGAAGGAGGGAAAGCAGGAGGAAATAATCTCTTGGGAAGGTGTTTCGGGCAGTGCAAAATGGGGATATCCAAAGGCGTATCCACAGGGATATTCCACAGTTCATCCATGGATATATCCACAGGGATATCCACAATATATCCATGGATAAATCCACAGGGATATCCACAGTTCATCCATAGATATATCCGCAGGGAAATCCACAGAGATATCCACAGTATATCCATGGATATATCCACAGGGATATCGACAGTAAATCCATAGGTATATCCATAGATATATCCACAGGGATATTCACAGTTCATCCATAGATATATCCACAGGGAAATCCACAGGGATATCCACAGTATATCCATGGATAAATCCACAGGGATATCCACAGTTCATCCATAGATATATCCGCAGGGAAATCCACAGAGATATCCACAGTATATCCATGGATATATCCACAGGGATATCAACAGCATATCCATAGGTATATCCACAGGGATATCCACAATATATCCATGGATATATCCACAAGGATATCCACAGGGATATTGACAGTATATCCATAGATATATCCACAGGGATATCGACAGTATATCCATAGGTATATCCATGGATATATCCACAGGGATATCCATTGTACATCCATAGATATATCCACAGAGATTTCCACAGTGTATCCATGGATATATCCACAGGGATATCCACAGTTCATCCATAGACATATCCACAGGGAAATCCACAGGGATATCCATAGATATATCCATGGATATATCCACAGGCATATCCACAGGGATATCTGCAGTATATCCATGGATATATCCACAGGGATATCCGCAAGCAGCCAGAAATCCCACACATTCCCAGCCTCGAACACTGCCAGCATCCCGAAACTCACTGGGATCTTCCCACTGGGCAAATCCTCGGCTGAGCAGAGCAGGGAGCTCAGTTCTCCTGAAAAGGGCTCCAAGATTTTCGGGATGTTGGGATGGAAAAATCATTTGGGCTGGAAGGGATTTTAAAGGGGTTTATTCCAACCCTACTGCCAGATATAGGGACAATTCCCACTGGGATGAGGGAAGGGATTTTAAAGGGGTTTATTCCAACCCTACTGCCAGATATAGGGACAATTCCCACTGGGATGAGGGAAGGGATTTTAAAGGGGTTTATTCCAACCCTACTGCCAGATATAGGGACAATTCCCACTGGGATGAGGGAAGGGATTTTAAAGGGGTTTATTCCAACCCTACTGCCAGATATAGGGACAATTCCCACTGGGATGAGGGAAGGGATTTTAAAGGGGTTTATTCCAACCCTACTGCCAGATATAGGGACAATTCCCACTGGGATGAGGGAAGGGATTTTAAAGGGGTTTATTCCAACCCTACTGCCAGATATAGGGACAATTCCCACTGGGATGAGGGAAGGGATTTTAAAGGGGTTTATTCCAACCCTACTGCCAGATATAGGGACAATTCCCACTGGGATGAGGGAAGGGATTTTAAAGGGGTTTATTCCAACCCTACTGCCAGATATAGGGACAATTCCCACTGGGATGAGGGAAGGGATTTTAAAGGGGTTTATTCCAACCCTACTGCCAGATATAGGGACAATTCCCACTGGGATGAGGGAAGGGATTTTAAAGGGGTTTATTCCAACCCTACTGCCAGATATAGGGACAATTCCCACTGGGATGAGGGAAGGGATTTTAAAGGGGTTTATTCCAACCCTACTGCCAGATATAGGGACAATTCCCACTGGGATGAGGGAAGGGATTTTAAAGGGGTTTATTCCAACCCTACTGCCAGATATAGGGACAATTCCCACTGGGATGAGGGAAGGGATTTTAAAGGGGTTTATTCCGACCCTACTGCCCG
>VXAD01010047.1:48748-62484 GCA_013399195.1 Dicrurus megarhynchus | reverse complement strand
ATCCATGGATATATCCACAGGGATATCGACAGTAAATCCATAGGTATATCCATAGATATATCCACAGGGATATTCACAGTTCATCCATAGATATATCCACAGGGAAATCCACAGGGATATCCACAGTATATCCATGGATATATCCACTGGGATATCCACAGTTCATCCATAGATATATCCACAGGGATATCCACAATGTATCCATGGATAAATCCACAGGGATATCCACAGTATATCCATAGGTATATCCACAGGGATATCCACAATATATCCATGGATATATCCACAAGGATATCCACAGGGATATTGACAGTATATCCATAGATATATCCACAGGGATATCGACAGTATATCCATAGGTATATCCATGGATATATCCACAGGGATATCCATTGTACATCCATAGATATATCCACAGAGATTTCCACAGTGTATCCATGGATATATCCACAGGGATATCCACAGTTCATCCATAGACATATCCACAGGGAAATCCACAGGGATATCCATAGATATATCCATGGATATATCCACAGGCATATCCACAGGGATATCTGCAGTATATCCATGGATATATCCACAGGGATATCCGCAAGCAGCCAGAAATCCCACACATTCCCAGCCTCGAACACTGCCAGCATCCCGAAACTCACTGGGATCTTCCCACTGGGCAAATCCTCGGCTGAGCAGAGCAGGGAGCTCAGTTCTCCTGAAAAGGGCTCCAAGATTTTCGGGATGTTGGGATGGAAAAATCATTTGGGCTGGAAGGGATTTTAAAGGGGTTTATTCCGACCCTACTGCCAGATATAGGGACAATTCCCACTGGGATGAGGGAAGGGATTTTAAAGGGGTTTATTCCAACCCTACTGCCAGATATAGGGACAATTCCCACTGGGATGAGGGAAGGGATTTTAAAGGGGTTTATTCCGACCCTACTGCCCGGGATAGGGACAATTCCCACTGGGATGAGGGGTTTTCCCATCCCTCCTGTTCATCATTAATGTGGGGACAAACTTAAACTGTAAAAACCTTAAAAAATATTCAAGATAATGGATCAGGATCACAGCAAACCAGGTTGGAGGCTGATCCCAAGGATCAATGACCACTCCCAGATTATTTGTTGGAGAAAAAATTCCAGGACTAAAATAAACAAACAGGTGCAGAATCTGTGGATGGACTGATCCCAAAGGAATTGCTCTAAATACAGGGAAAGGTTTCCCAGAGCAGCTGTGGCTGCCCTTGGATTCCTGGAAGTGTCCAAGGCCAGGTTGGACACTGGGGCTTGGAGCAGCCTGGGATAGTGGGAGGTGTCCCTGCCCATGGAATGGGATGGAATTCCATGGGATTTCAGCTCCCTTCAACCCAAACCTGGGGAACCCCTTTGATAATCAACCGAAACGTTCCAGTTCCTCTGAAACACGCGTGAACAGCAGCACCTCTTAAAATCCACCCAACCCTAAATCCCCACCCTATAAATGCGTCCCCCACACCGTAACAGTGCTCCTGTAGGATTTCTGGAATTTTTTCACCCTATTTCTCAGACCCAGAGTGGCTTTTGGGCAGCCCTGGGAGCACGGACGGCTGATTTTTAATGCGGGTGGAATTTGATGGCTCAGCTCCCACGTCAACGCTCGGCGGCGAGGATTTCAACGGGGCCGTTCTTCTGAGCACCCTTAATTCATAGGAGTCCATGGCCATCCCATAATATGGAATTAGCAGCATCCTGCTTTTTCCAAGGGTTGTTAAAATATGGATCGGGCAAAGATCGGTGGCTGTGGCCCAGAGCAAAACCCTCCCCCCAAAAAAAAACCAGCTCCAGAGGGGTGAGATTGTTTGGTAGGGAACTGAGAAAGAGGAGGAAAAGTTTGTGGAACAGAGGTGGGAAATGGATTTTTGCTGTTTTCCAGAATTCCCAGTGCTGTGCTAGGAGGAGTGAAAAATCAGTTTGGAATATCATGGAATTCCGGAATGGTTTGGGTCGGAAGGGACCTTAAAGCTCAGCCAGTTCCACCTCCACTATCCCAGGTTGCTCCAAGCCCCAATGTCCAACCTGGCCTTGGCCACTTCCAGGGATCCAGGGGCAGCCACAGCTTTTCTGGGAAACCTTTCCCTGCTTTTAGAGCAATTCCTTTGGGATCAGTCCATCCACAGAGCCATTGGAATGACACAGCTGGAATGGCGCAGGGAAAAAGAGCAAAACCAGCCTTTTCCAAGGAAATCATTTGCTCATTCCATGTGTATTTTGCAGCACCCAAAATCTTTCCACTGCTCCACGGTTCCAGGCAAAGCCAACCCAGCGGCTCCGAAGGATTTTCCAATGCTTTTGTTGGCAAAGACAATCCCAAAATCCCACAAATAAATGCCTAAACTGGGAAAATTCCTTTTCATTAAAGGAGCCATTTCTGATGGCAAAGGGAATCCCACCAGCAGCAGCACATCGAACCCTCTGCCTGGACCCACCCCAGATCCACAGGACGAGCGTGAAGTAATTATCTCGTAGAAAATCCATCAATTCCATCGCGAATTAATTAAAAATGGATAATTTTGATTGGAAAAGCCCTCCAAGATCATCAATTTGACCGAATCCCACGTTTTCTTTGGATATTCCATGGGATGGTGGCTCCACACTTCCCTGAGCAGCCTCTTCTAGTGTTGAACCACTCTTTGTGTGAAGGAATTTTTCCGGATATCCAACCTGAACATTCCCGAATATCCAAGGGAAGCTCCCGCTCTCGTCCTTCCCGCCCAGCCTTCGCTGCAGAGGTTTTATAGAAATACTTGAAATATTTATTCCAAGAACATTCTACTTTCCTGGGAAATTGGGCAGGGAAGTGCAGCCTTCATCCCGCTCCCCCAAAAGCTGGAATGAGACACTCCAGGATGGACACGGGATCTTTCCAAAGGCCGGGAATGCCGGCGGCTCCGCATCCCGCTACGCTGGAAATCACCGGCAAACGTTAACAAACAGCTCCATCTACTGATCCCTGCCCTCCCAAATCCCAACCCACGGCATCCAGAGGGATTCAGCATCCAGAGGGATGCAGCGTCCAGCAGGGTTTTTATGCCGGGCACAGCCCCTCACAATCCCATGGGATGGGGGAGAAAATCGGGAGGGGGAGAAGTGGGAGAACGTGGGGGTTGAGGAAAGGACACTTTAATAGGGAAAGGAAAAGCCAAAGAAGGATTCCATTTCCCCCTTTCCCACAAATCCAAATCCCCACACCGGCTTTGGGAAGAGAATTGGTTTTATCCCAGCCCAAGCCACACTTTCTCCACCCTTTATTCCACATTATTTATTCCGAGCTCGGGTCCCGCCCTATCCAAGACATCCCAATTTATTCCCACCATCCTTCCCATCCTTGGATGTA
The DNA here is from genome assembly GCA_013399195.1 of Dicrurus megarhynchus. Taxonomy (NCBI): domain Eukaryota; kingdom Metazoa; phylum Chordata; class Aves; order Passeriformes; family Dicruridae; genus Dicrurus; species Dicrurus megarhynchus. The sequence continues at coordinate 59,116 of VXAD01010047.1, read as the reverse complement.
ACACACACATCATCCCCTCGCCCTATGGATCATCCCTATAAAATGTCTTCTAAATGTCCACAAAATTCCCCAAAATGCCTTTTCCTGGCCCAGCTCTATTGGAATTCCCTTGGAATTTCAAGGAATTTACATTAATTATATCTGTTTCATCTCATTGAGTGAAATGGGATATGAAGGACATGGATATACACGGGATTTTAAAAGCTGACAAGCAAAGGAATCACGGAATTATGGAATGCTTTGGGTTGGAATGGACCTTAAATCCCAACTCTTTCCACCCCTTGCCATGGGACACCTTCCACTATCCCAGGGTGCCCCAAGCCCCATCCAACCTGGCCCTGGACACTTCCAGGGATCCAGGGGCAGCCACAGCTTCTCTGGGAATTCTATGCCAGGGTCTCCTCACCTCCCCAGCCAGGAATTCCTTCCCAATATCCCATCCAAACCAACTCTCTGTTGGTTTGAATCCATTCCCCCTTTTCCTGCCACTCCAAAAAGTCTCTCCCCGTCTTTCTCCTTGGATCCCTCAGGCACCGGAAGGCCACAATTAGGTCACACTTGTTCCAGTGCCTGACAGGCCTTTCCATGAGGGAATTTTCCCAATATCCAAACTGAGCACAGCCTGAGGCTGTTCCCTCTCCTCCTGTCCCTGTTCCCTGGCAGCAGAGCCCGACCCCCCCGGCTGCCCCCTCCTGTCAGGGAGTTGTGCAGAGCCACAAGGTCCCCCCTGAGCCTCCTTTTCTCCAGGCTGAGCCCCTTTCCCAGCTCCCTCAGCCACTCCTCATCTTTTCCATGTGTAAAACACGGATTCCTTATGAAAAGATGTGGAGATCTACATAAAAACCTCCTGGAATTTTTTGCACCATTCCAAGAGCCCAGTCCCATGGAAGGAGGGGCTGCCCCTCCCTGACCTCGGGGAACATCGAGAGATTCCTCGTGTTGGGAAAACCAAGGTGGGGATCGGTCACAAGTTGGACTCAATCATCTTGGAGGTCTTTTCCAACCAAAACTGTTCTGTAACCTCACCCAGGGCAGGGAAGCTCCATCCACACCCCGATGCTGGAGTCAATGAAATAAGAAAACCATATAATTGTGAGTGCCTAGCAAAAGATGCTAAGAGTATGGAAACTCTAGGCAAGACTGAGATGAAAACAAGCTTTGAGATACCAAACCCCAGTTACTGAATTACTGGAAAACAGTGGTATGGCCGACTGAAGGTAATCCCCTTTGATGAAACAATACCCTCTGCTTGCAGAAAGGTCCAAGGGTCAGAGCAGACCCTGCCAACTTGGCAGAGGGTCCAAAAAGCAGCTTTTAGAGTTTAAAATATAACGCCATATGGTAATGCAATGATTCTTATAGGCTGTATGTAAATGCTATAGGATTTGTAGCTTGTTCTAGATTGGTTAATGTAAATTAGAATATTCAGCACAGAAGATGATTTATTGAGATGTAAACGGGAAAAATGGGATTCTGTATTCTGCTCTGTATTCCTATTCTGCTCTGTGATTCTGTTCTGTATTGTAACCCTACTCTGCTCTGTGTTCTGTATTCTTCTTCTCTGCCTTCTGACCTGCCTTGAGCTGTGTCTGGCAGCTCCTAGCAGGTCCCCTGCCCTTCCACAATAAACCTCATGCTCTAAGACCTGACTTCAGAGACCGCCCGTCCTGTCTCGTCACCGTCACTGTCCTGGGCAGAACCACAGACAGAAGGCTGGGAAAAAGAAAAAAATCTCACACCCCCCTGCCCAGAATTTTTAAGGAGTTTTCCCTCAGAATGCCGACTGAGGCGGGAACGAGGTGAGGCAGCAGCTCGGTGGGGCTTTTCCAGCTCAACCCAGGCCGGCCCTGAGGTCCCAAAGCCCCACTCGTGCCCCAAATATCATTTCCCAGCCCTGGAGTTCCCTATCCCAGCACACCTGACCTTTGGCAGGCTGGGATTTCAGCTGCAGCTCCCCCCAAATGTCACTGCTGCTCCCCATTCCTTGTTCCCATTAATCATTCCCACATGGCCTTAATCCAAGGGGACGGGAGCACGGCCCCTCCGAGCGATCCCAGTTATTCCTCATCACTCCCCTCCTTCCAGGCTGGCTCTGCAGGGCTGGGCCTGCTTTAGGCCTGGAATCAATTAGGCAGGACCCGGCCCAGCGGCTCGGAGAGCAGCTTTAATTTTGATTAATATCTCCTCCTGCCTTTAAACTCGTCCAGGCACGACTCCCAACCCAGCCGGGCTTGTTAAAATCCTAAATCAATCCATTCCCTTCCCTCCCGACGCTCCGAGACCTTTCCAGTCGCTGCCATCCAGACTTTTATTTACTGGGTTGGCCTCAGCCCTCTGCAGAGAGGAAAATTCACTCATCAAAGCCCCCCCCCCTTCCCCCCAAAAAAGCCTGGAATGTGGATTTGATTTAAAGTAATTAAAGTTACCTCGTGAGGGCAGGACACTGAACAGCTCCATCCAGGCTGGGAGCAAACAGGTCACCCCAGGACTCATATCCCGAGGTTTTGCTCATCCTGGGAGGAAAAACACACACCTGGACACGTGCTCATCTATTTATCTGGAAAAAATTCCCTCAGCTTCAGTCACCAGCCAGTTCACACCCTCAAAATCCCATTTCAGAGCCCCAAACCAGCCCCTTTCATCCCTTCTCGATGCTCAGAGCCCTTCCCATCCCAGTCCCAGCCCAGCCGCTCAGCCCTGGGGGAGAAAAACACTGAGGAAATGATGGTTCTTTTAAACTTTTTGGTCTTTTATTCCCTTTTCTGGCCCTCAAGGCACAGGTTCGGGGTCTGGAACTCACAGTGCAACCCAGGCTGGGGGTTGGAGAAAGGGGGGATCCCAGTTTGACCACACTGCAGGTGCTCTGTGGGGATTTGGGACTTGAGGTTGCCCCAAAAGGAGAGGGGGACACCCTTTTAGGGCAGAAAACTCCGAGTGGGAGAGTCCCATCTTCTCCCTGATGTGTATTTTGAAAGCTGGCACTGGCAGGGATGAGATAAAACTGCTGCTCTGTGATAAAACATCCAAAGGCTGGTTGTCAGTTCTTCATCCCTTACCCCAAAAACGGAGTTTTCAGCCAAACTTTGATCAGTTCTCAGCCAGAAAGGGGAAAATTTTTGTGTCTTTTGTGTGGACATCCACACTCTGAGCCAGCCTTTGCGAAGGGAGGCATCATTCCGTCCTTTTCACCACCCCTTCCCAGTATTTTTGTCCCAGTGTTTTTGGGACAACCCCTCTGCAAACAAAACTGATCCCTTGAAGTGATTTCCCCTCCTTTGCAAAGAGATAAATCCGAAACCTATAAACGTGAAATCTCCAAAGCTCATCAGGGCTGGTGTGGGGGCAGCAGGGAGCGTGGCCAGGCTCTGGGACAGAATGGAATTATGGAAATGTGGAATCCCAGACTGGTTTGGGCTGGAAGGGATTTTAAATCCCATCTCATCCCACCCCTGCCCTGGGCAGGGACACCTCCCACTATCCCAGGCTGCTCCAACCCCATCCAACCTGGCCTGGGACACTTCCAGGGATGGGGCAGCCACAGCTGTGCCAGCCCCTCACCATTCCAACCGCTCAAATCCCACCCAAACAACCCCAAAATTTCGGAAATGTCCCATATCCACCCAAAATTCATCACGAGCTCTGTGAGTGATGCACGCTCAGACCCGAAAATATTTCCCTGAGAGCACCCGGAGTTGTGGGCCCCACTTTATCCTACAGAATCTTTCAGGGATGAGCCATGGGAGCCCAAATTCCATGAGCCCAGCAGAGCTGAGCCCTCAGCTGCAATTCCAGCAGGGAATAACGGAGGATATTCCAGGGGATAACAGAGCTGGGATCGATTTTGTGTCACCAGCTGCTGTGACACCTTCCATCAAACCCCAGGAAGCAGCAAGGGAATCACGGTGAGTTTTACGGCTCCTGTGAGCACTCCAGGGCTCCAGACACGGGGCCATAAACTCAGGACATCATTCCTGAGGGATTTCTGCTCTCCCAAGCCACAGAACATTTCTTTTCCGGGTTTTGGGTGGTGGTTACCACCCTCAAAACGTGAGAAATGATGCCTGCACACACACACAGAAATATTCTCTGTGGTCCCAGAGCTCTAAGAAAATCAGCTAAACAGAAAAAAAGCAGTCCTGAGCAGAGCTAAGGCCCAGGCAGGGCTGGATCCAGGGTTTTCCCTGCTTTTCCCATCCTTTCACGGGAGTTAATGGAGAAGCACAAAGTCACTGAGGCATCGGAGGATCCCAGGTGCTTGGTCAGGGGGGGATTCTGCAGCACAGGTGAGATCCCAGCTCAAATCCCCCCATTTTCCATACAAAATCCCAGCTCTGCAGAGCCACCGCAGGCATGGGGGAAAGGGGAATGGAGGAGGAGGAGGAGGAGGATGGAGGAGGATGGAGGACGAGCAAGAAGATGGTGCTGGATGATCAAAGCCCCTCTGCAAAGCAGGAAGCTTTAACCAGAGTCAGGATTCCAGCTCTTTATGGGATCACATCCAAGAAATTCCAGGCTTTGGCATGGATTTCCCCTCTCAGAGCTCACCTACAAACCCTCCATGCTGAGGGCTGGGGGGAGCATCCCACTGGCGGGTCTGGAGCTGGATTTCTTCACCAGCACAAGCAGGAGCTGCCAGAACACCAACAAGGGCCCCTCATTCCCAGAAATTTTAACTTGAAGCCTCCATCAGCACCTGAGAAGCCCCTTCCAACCTCATGCCGGAAGAAAATGACACAAATCCATAGGGAGCAGCTCAGCAGGGCTGTGGGATGAAGCTGGAGCTGCACAGAGGGAGAGGAGGGGCAGCTTCGGCCTCTCCAGGGATGCAGAATCACAACTCCCAAGATCCTGGCAGGAGGGGGCAGCCGGGGGAATTCGGGCTCTGCTCCCAGGGAACAGGGACAGGAGGAGAGGGAACGGCCTCAGGCTGGGCCAGGGCAGGCTCAGGGTGGCATATTGGGGAAAATTCCTTCATGGAAAGGTTTGTCCAGCCCTGGCACAGCTGCCCAGGGCAGTGCTGGAGTCCCCATTCCTGGAGGGGCCTCTAAGATCGAGTCCAACCATTCCCAGCACTGCCAAGGCCCCGAGTGCCACATCCACATGGATTTAAATCCCTCCAGGAATGGGGACTCCACCCCCACCCAGGGCAGCCTGTTCATCCCAGACTGGTTTGGGAGGGAAGGGACCTTAAATCCCATCCCATCCCACCCCTGCCATAGGCAGGGACACCTTCCACTGTCCCAGGCTGCTCCAAGCCCCACCTTGGACACTGCCAGGGATCCAGGGGCAGCCACAGCTTCTCTGGGAATTCCATCCCAGCTCCTCCCCACCCTTCCAGTCAGGAATTCCTTCCCCATATCCCATCTAAAGCAACTCTCTCTGAGATTAAAGCCAACATTACCCATGGCTCAGCGAGCCGACGCCCGGGAAACCACGGCCATGCTGCTAACGGGGAAGGCACCAACTGGATTTTTAAGTTTGTTTAAGGCAGTTTTCCCACGAAACAAGTAAACATTCCTAACTGAACAAATACTTCTCCGTGGAGTCGAGGAGCATTCCGTGGCTGCTGGCATAAATATTCAGTTATGGAAATGACTGGGATGGAAATAGATTTTTCCAGGCCATAAATAAACTTTGTCTGCAAGGAACACACTCCCAGCAAGAGGCGTGAATTCGAGCCGCTGGTGCCTCCTGCCAGCCCTTGGGAATGTTTTATTTAGCAGCTCTTCTGCTCACCACACAGCCCGATCCCATCTGCCCGGCCTTTCCTGGATGCTGTTAAACGCTCGGAGCAGAATCATGGAATCACTGAGTTTGGAAAAGATCTTTGGGATCATCGAGTCCAAGCTGTGCCTGATCCCCACCTTGTCCCCAGCTCAGAGCACTGAGTGCCACATCCAGGAATTCCTTGCACACCTGCAGGGATGGGGACTCCAAACCTCCCCGGGCAGCCAATTCCAAGGCCTGAGCACCCTTTCCATGGAGAAATTTCTCCTGAGAAGTTCTCCTGCACAGCCCCCTGTGGGCTCATCCCAGCTCTGGGATGGGGAAGGTTTGGCAAAGGACTGTGCAAAAGGAATAAACAAAATTATAAAGGAATTTGGGATTGGTGAGCATCACTGCAGTTGCAGCCTGGTGCTGCTCACCTGCAGGAATCAGCAGGGAGAAATCTGGGGGATTTATCCAAATCCACTGTGCTGGGTGCAGAAGCGATGCTTCCCTCGAGCTCAGCACAGTTTTGGCCCCGTGAAGCGACACCCAAATGTCACTGACCGAGTTTGACACCTCTGAAATGAATTTATGGATAAAAGCCCCCAGGTCAGGAATATTCAGGGTGCCAGCGAGGGTGAGGAGAGCTCTGCCCGGGCTGGTGAAGAAGCAGGAGGAAATCAGGGATAACCTGGGCAGGGATAAACAGCTCCTGCCTGGTTTGGATGGGATTTTAAACTTTTTCCGGGGAAAGGGGAAAGGGGAAAGGGGAAAGGGGAAAGGCAGGAGCTGGATTTTTGCTTCCAGTGCCATACAGGACTCAAGTGGGAGCGAGGAGAGCTCGGCTCTGCCCCAATCCTCCTGTCCAGCAGCAAGGATACAAAATACTGGGATTTTTCAAACGAAAGCGAGGAGAGGGAATCCGCAGGACAAACTCCTGCACGCTCCAGCAGGAGCTGGGAGGGAAGCTGGGATTCATGGACACAGCAAGGAGCAGGAACTGCAGGCAGACGGTGCCATCTAGCAGCAGCTCCTGGAGCGGGAATGCTGTGCTGGCTTTGGGAATGCTGCACTCCCCTGGCCATGGGAAGCCATTCCCTGTGTCCTGTCCCTCCATCCCTTGTCCCCAGTCCCTCTCCAGCTCTCCTGGAGCCCCTTTAGGCCCTGGAAAGGGCTCTGAGCTCTCCATGGATCCTTCCCTTCTCCAGGTGAACATTCCCAGCTCTCCCAGCCTGGCTCCAACCCCTGGTCTCATTCCCTTCAGGAGAGGACCCCATTTTCCCTGCTCTTTCTTTTATCACCAGGGCACCTTTAGAAGCCTTTTTTGTCACCCTTAATGCCCTGGGCAGATTTAATTCCCTCAGGGCTTTCCCAGTTCCTGTGTGCTTGGATAAATTCCCTGTATCCTCTCAGGCTGCCTGTCCCTGCTCCCACCCTCTGCGGGTTTCCTCCCTTTCCATGTTTGGGTTTGTCCCTTTCCCTCAGCTCGGCTCTGGAATTCCGGCCAGCCCTAAACTCAGTGTCACTCCAAGCATCACCTGCAGCCTCCAAACCGCCCCAGGTGGATCTAGATCCCTGCAGGAATTCGGGAATGTCAAGCTGAAAGTGTTATCCCAGTCTCACAGCTGGGGCAGGGAACTCCTGATCCCGATCCAGGTGGTTGGGATCCACCCGGAACTCACCTGGAGATGCTGGGAGAAGGAAAGGAGCCTGAAGATCACCCCCAGCCCGATCCCACAAACACAGGAGGGACAGCAGGAGGCACAGGTATTCCCAGCAGGAATGGCACTGCTTTCCTATCCGAGCACTGCCAGCTTCCTTTCCCAGCCTCGGGATGAGCCAAGAAGCCAAAGTTTTACCCAAAGCCTTTGAAATTCCTCCCGGAGCCTCTGACAGGAGTAGATTTTATCTGGTGCACAATCCACTGCAATTTACTGGGGTTTCAGCAGCACAAATCCCCCACAAACTCAACGCCAGCAGCTGGAAGCTCATCTCTCCCAAAGCCAAGGCATCACTGTCTTTTCCTCAGCTCCAAGCAGGACATTTTATTTCCCTGAAGGAAAACATTTATTAGCTGTTCACTGTTAATGCAAAGCCCTCGAAGAAGATTTGGATTTCACCTGCTCTTCAGGGGAATCAGCAGCTCTTTATAAATCGTTTTGCATCCAAACAAGTTCGAGCTTCACATCCACCAACCTCCAGAGATTGGAGCCACCGGCTTCGGGGAGAAACAAAACGCGGTTTTCACGCTGAGCTCAGGAAATTCACGGTTTTGTCACCTCATCTTCGTTGTACATTGGGCAATAAATACCTGGTTAAGGCAGCAATGAGGTAAAAAGGAATTACACCTTGTCCTACACTACTTTCTCCCCAGACTGCAAAGGTGGGAGCAATGGAGAGGGTTTAAGGCTTTACAAAATTAGGTGTCAATGGAAGGATTTGAATGTTTACAAGGTGATTTAAAAACGTATTTTAGTTTTGGTTGCAATAGGGATTTGCTTTGCCATTAACCACCCTCAGTTATTCGTTTTATTGTTGTTTTCCACCATGAGGATAAAAACGTCCTGGCACAGATTTGGTGCCCAGATCCTCAGGGCAGCACAGGGAAAGTGATCCCACATCCCTTTTGCCATCAGGAAGGAGCTCTGCTCAGGAAAGAGGGACAAATATCCACAATTCCCTGCCTGGCCTGAGCAGCTCTTGCAGCTCTGAGAATCCAAAGAATTCCAACCCTGCTGCCATTTCCAAGGCTCTCAGTGGTACCCACCACGGGAGCATCCTCCTGTGTCCAACACATCGGGAAAAACACGGATTTCTCACTGGGAAGTGCCTCAAGCCCCTCTGAGAGGTGGCAGGAGGGAAGTTGGGACACAGCAGTAGGAACTGCAAAGATCCTCCCAGCACATTTTGCATGTCTCTGAAATTTTACGACTCAGTTAAAAGCCCCCCAGATATTCAATATTTTGGTTAAAAAGGCAAGTAGGGTTTTCTGGTGTTTCAGAACCACACCAAAGCCAAACAAACACATCCCAGAGGATTCCCCTCCCCATGCACGACAGAAACTGGGGGGAAAAGCCCAAAACCACCAGCAGAGCAACCGAATATTTTTATTTTTTAGAGCAGAACCTTCGCACTGAAGAGTTTTCTGGTAAGAACCAGCATTTAACCATTTCTCCTTCAAAATCAGAGGCCCAGCCACCTCCTGGTGCAGCACAGCCAACCCTGCCCCAGCCCAGGGCCAGGCAGAGCTCCCAGATGATGCCAAACCCACATCCCTGTGCCACACGTGGATGGATTCAGTAGGAGCAGGTGGAAGGAGCTGCTTCCTCACCATCATCCTCCTCCCAGCTGGGCAGGGAATGGGAACATTGATAAAGTGAGAAAGCCTCCCAGGAACCTGCTCAGTCCAATGGCAGCAGCTCAAGGCAAAGCAGAGGTGGGAATCTGAGAAAGTGAGATTTAAACATTTATCCCTTTTTTATTTTGATTCGGCTTTAACTATGAATTTATCCTATTTAGTGTCCCAGGAGTCGCTGCTCCTCTCCAGCACCTTGCTGTGGGTTTAATTCCCTTGCAATGACCTCATGGTGACAATAACATTTTTGCCTAAATCATGGAATAGCTGGAGTTGGAAGGGACCTTAAATCCATCCAGCTCCATGGGCAGGGACACCTTTCACTCGACAGGCCTCGGAGAACCCTGCTTTGGTGGAAGGCGTCCCTGCCCACAGAACTGGATGGGCTTTAAGGTCCCTTCCAACCCAAACCATCCTGAATTCTGTGATAACCCCACAGCTCCTTCAGCTTTGCTATGGGCACACCTGGGTTTGCTCCCAGTCCCTGCTCACCACCAATCCCCATCTCATTGATTTCGTAACCGGGGGGACAAAACAAAGGCTCCCGGGGATTCCCACAGGATCTGCAGAGCACTCAGCTGGGATCAGCATTTGGCAATGCGGGTGTGAGCAGAGCATTCACCTGGTCAGTCCTCTCAGAGCAACGGCACTGAATAGCAGAAGAGCACCCAGACGATTGTAATCCCCTTTAAAGGGCTTAGGAAACCTAATTCCAGACCTCTGGCACACTCAAGTGTGTCTTTAACTCACTCCCTTCAGAGAAGCTGTGGCTGCCCCATCCCTGGAAGTGTTCCAGGCCAGGCTGGACAGGGCTTGGAGCAGCCTGGGATAGTGGGAAGTTGGGAAGCCGAGCACAGCAGGGCAGTCCCCCACACTCCGGGAGCAGCACAGCAGGGAGAAGAACCCCCACAGCCGCTACAACCTTTCCAGAAGGAAAACACGCACGGATCAGCTGGGTTAGGAGACCATTTATTAAATAAGGCTGAGCCAAGACGCTGCAGACGTGTCAGGGAGGCCCTGGGACGCCTCGGGAGCTCCTGGCTGTCGCCACATCCTCCCGGCGCTCAGTCCAGCTGCAAGAGAGCGAGAGACGAGAGGAGTCAGCGGGAACCGGCACCCCCAAGCCCCTTCCCGCTGCCGCGGGGCTCACCTTGATGAACCCGATGTCCTTTGCGTACTGGCGGAAGCACTGCCGGCACATGTTGAGCCCATACTTGCGGATGAGGCCGTGGCGGTTGGAGCACACGCGGCTGTGAGGGGAACAGAGAGAGAGGCGGGTGAGGGCGGGGAATGGCGCCGGGGAG
>VXAD01010047.1:20518-35511 GCA_013399195.1 Dicrurus megarhynchus | reverse complement strand
ACGTGCTGCTGGTGCTGAGCCACGACCTGTGGGCCGAGGAGCTGAACCGGCTGGCGGCCCGCGTGGACTTCTGCCCGGTGCTGCAGGTGTTCTTCCCGTTCAGCATCCAGCTGTACCCGCGCGAGTTCCCGGGCCACGACCCCCGCGACTGCCCCCGCGACGTGGGCAAGGCGGCGGCGCTGCGCCTGGGCTGCATCAACGCCGAGTTCCCCGACTCGTTCGGGCACTACCGCGAGGCGCGGTTCGCGCAGACCAAGCACCACTGGTGGTGGAAGCTGCACTTCGTGTGGGAGCGCGTGCGGGCGCTGCGGGAGCACGCGGGGCCCGTGCTGTTCCTGGAGGAGGATCATTACCTGGCGCCCGACTTCTACCACGTCCTCAAGCAGCTCTGGGCCCTGCGCCAGCGCGAGTGCCCCGAGTGCCAGCTGGTGTCCCTGGGCACCTACAGCCCCGTGCGGGGCGGCTTCGCCGGCCGCGCCGACAAGGTGGAGATGAAGACGTGGAAGTCCACGGAGCACAACATGGGCATGGCCTTCGGCAGAGACACCTACCAGAAGCTCATCGAGTGCACGGACGCCTTCTGCACCTACGATGATTACAACTGGGACTGGACTCTGCAGCACTTGACTGTCTCTTGTCTTCCAAAGTTCTGGAAAGTGCTGGTTCCCGAAATCCCCAGGATTTTTCACACGGGGGACTGTGGCATGCACCACAAGAAATCCTGCAGACCGTCCACCCAGAGTGCCAAAATCGACTCTCTCTTGAACAGCAACCAACAGTACCTGTTTCCCGAGGCGATGAGCGTCAGTAAAAGGTACTCCATGGCTCCCCTGTCCCCTCACGTCAAGAACGGAGGGTGGGGAGACATCAGGGACCACGAACTCTGTAAGAGTTACCGCAGACTCCAGTGAGGATCCTCCTCGCAGCCGCCTTTTCTTCTTGAGTTGTCCCATCGTGTCTTTTACAGGCACACACGTGTATAAACAGCATTTATGAGTTGGTTTCTGCTTTAATATGAATAAACATTCTTGTTAAAGGTGTCCCAAAATAGTAATCTCTCGTGTTTGGCAACCACGTTTTGGAAACGGGTGACGTGCTGCAGCCCCTACGCAAAAAGTGACCTGCTGCTGTGTTTGCTGGGAGGAGGAGGAGGAGGAGGAGGAGAACACTTTTAAGTGCATCTTTTTTGGTGCTTCAGAGCTCTGGTGGTGCCTGGGGTCCCACCCGGGGTCACCTCACGCCCGATCCCCGAGTCCCGGTTCAGTTGCGCTGTGTCGATGAATATATGAAGGATGAAAAAAATAAATTTCATTGTTTTTACTACAATGTAGATAAATATATGATTTTTTTAGTTCTGCCGAAATAAAAATTCTGTTGTTTTGTAAGCCTAGAGAAGTTCTTGATCGTCAGCAAAAAGATGATGTCATCTCATGTTCCTAAAAAGTCAGGAGGGGAAGGAGGTGGGAGTTTCTGTTCAATCCCGAGGGCTGGACATGTGCCATCACCCCTTCTAGCAGTGTGCATTTAACTTCATTAAATTTTAAATGATACTCATTAATTGAGGCAGAAAAGAATAGCAAATTGGTGGCACACCACCTCTTTTGTTTGGATTTTTTTTTAAAAAGTTGCTTTCAAATTAGCTGTGTAAAAACTGCTGCTGTGTGGTGGGAAGGGGCTGAGCTGGAGCCACGGAGCTGTCTGTCGATGCTCCAGCTGCTTTAATGCCACTCCTCTTTGAACTCAGCTGTGGCAGAAGCACCTCAGCAGCTTTTGTAGAACAGAGAAAGAGGCTAGAGAAAGAAAATGCTGCTTTTTCCTTTTTCCAGGGGTTGTTTAACTACAATTTTGCAAGGTGATTGCTCCGTGTTCTGTTCCACTGGGTCAGGGCTGGTGCTGAAGCTGTGCTGGTGCCTCACCCTCAGAGACCTCTCCCAAAAAGCTGATGGGGTTAAGCTTAGCCCAGCAAAGCTCCAGCAGGATGTGCCACCAGGGAGGGTAAGGCAGATGTTTTGGGCAGCTGTGGCTTCTGCTGAACTCGGAAAGCAACGCTCACACCACACACCCAAACTCGTGTTTCACAGAGAAATGTGGCAGCAATGCCAGAGCAGCTCTGAAACGAGGCAAATTTAACTCTCTAAAGCACTTCTGTGCCTTGTGGCACTCAAATGAAAACAAGCTGGTTCAGCAGCAGTGAGAAAGGGGAACAGGAAGTTTATTCTTAGATGTGTTCTCTTGGTTATTGTGCTTTAGAGAGGTGAGAAACGCTGAAACTCGAGGGAAACTGTGAAAAATAAATCTAATCTGGATAAAGAGAATCCATTTCACGAACTGTAAATACTTCAGAGCAGACATGCAAGCAGAGGATGTTCTTGTGCAATGGAATTTGTTCAGCTGGGGGATATCTGGGTGCTGCAGATCTGAAGCACAGCACTAGGATGGAATACAGGGTATAAATGCTGATTATTTCTAGGAGACTAATTAGAACTTCTCCGGGTAATTAGAAATTTCATTTGATTGCTAAGAATCACTGCGAGTCTAATCCTGCAGTTATCACCAAATGAAAGGTTTGGAAAATGATGAATACTGCTCAATTCCCGAGGGAGCCATTAGACCAAGGATATATACAAATAATCCCTGAAACGTGGGAAGAGAATAAAAAATTTATGTAAACAATAAAGATACTTTTTTTTGGAGTCACCTCCAACTGCAACTTTTAAGTAAAATTATTTCCGTACAATTGTTAAAACTCCAAAAATTGTTAACAACGTAAGGTTTTGATGTTGCACCAGTTTCAGTGGGAACCTCTCTGAGCCCTGAAATCATCCACCAGCACATGGAAGTCAGAGCAAGCATCAAACAACAGAAGGAAATCCTAAAATAATGAAACTAATCCAACTCGTAGAGCAAAGAGTTCTGGAACACGACGGGGCAGCGCGTTCGGTGATCCCGCAGGATCCGCACGCTCCCATCCTCGGGGTTCACTTCCCGCAGGATGGGGGAGCCTGCCCTGCTGCCCAACCCTGGGGATGCCTCCTCATCCCCACCCCCCATCGGTTTTCCTTGTTTTCCAGAGCCTGGGGCCGGGGCCGTGTCTCCTGCTGCAGCAGCGCTTTCTAAATCGGGCTCCTTTCTCCCGGATCCGCCAGGAATCGCTGAACTGGTGTCAGGAGGTTCATGTTCCAAACAATGGTGTGAAGCACAGCCTACTTTTCCTATTGTTTCAGCTGTGGGAGCTGGGGTGGATCCTGCAGCACGTTCCTCAGCTGCAGGACAGTTTGTTTCTGCCTTTGTTTCGGGGTGGTTGCCGTTGGTCTTTCCAGCAAGGGCTCCCCCTGAGCTGCCAAGTGTTCCCTCTCCATCGCGTTCCTGTGGCTGTCAAGGAAAGAAATGAATTATTTTATAGCTGGAACAAACTGTGCACACAAAGACAGGAGAGATTTGTTTCTCCAACAGCTCAGCTCTACTGGGATCGTGCAAAGTGTCCCTGCCCATGGCAGGGGGTTGGAAGCAGATGATCCTTAAGGGTTCCTTCCAACCCAGATCAGGTTGTGATTCCGTGGTTCTCCTTCTAGAAGCCAAGTGAGCGGGTGCTGAGGTTTTCCTGCTCTTGTCTGGCACGTGGGAATGAGTGGCAGGGAGGTCGTTCTGCTTCCCCAGGGTTTCCTCTGCTCTAGGAAACGGGGCTGGGCAGAGGCCAAGCCAGAGCAGCAGCGGCCACTCACCACACCCAGCCTGATTTCCAAATCTCAGCAGCCAGAGAAATAGCCAGAGGATCTCAACTCTTGTTGCAAGGTTGGAACCTTGCAATTAGGGAAATTCCCAGCCTGCGGAGCTAATCCAGGAATCGAGGTTTGCCTCGGGAGGGGAGGAACCAGGAGAGGTGCTGTCCAAACAGCAGTTCCCCAGTTTAACCATTACTGGGTGTTTTGGCAAAAAACCCCTGGTAATTCGGAGGTCCCTGTCACTGGAGAGTCAGGATCAGGTAGGGATCTATCCAAGAGCAGCTGGATTCATGGATCCAAAGACAGAATCTTTCTCACGTCCCCAAACCACTGCTCACTCCAGCAGGAAACACAAACACCAGTCAGTCCTTTCCAAACTGGACAATTCTCCCACATGAACACGATCATGGAACACCCCGAGTTGGAAGGGACCCTCAAGAATCACCGACCCCAGCTCCTGGCCCCACACAGGAGCAGGAGTGTGATGATTTCAGGTATCTCAGCTGCCCTTTCTTAGTTCCCATCTGCACTCCAACACTTTGAATTTCATCTTTTTATGTACAACCCACACCAGCTGTGAAAGTTAACCTGGACCCGCTATCTTTAGGAAACTCCTGGGGCCTCCAGCGCGCTTCCAGAGGTCATGTGCTTTGTCTGAACTTGCCTCCCAATAAACCAGCTACACATTAACCCCATCTGCAGTCCCCAGTTCATGGCCACTGCAGTGACCTGATTGTGAAAATTTCATCTGAATTTTGGCTGCAATGCCTGCCCGGAAATCCCAGTGAATGTGGGGGGGCTACTTCACATTTTCCTCCTTATAAAATTAACATTTTGATTTCTTCATCTGCCCATCTATTTTGCCAAGGGAGGAGAGTTTAATCCCGTGGCAGATTCCAGAAACAGCCTCACTTGTTCTAGATAGAGGAACAGAGCCTGAATGAGGCCTGAAACTACAAGGATTGAATTTGAGACCAGTGTTTAAGATTAATAGCCTCATGTTTAATTATCTACACAACAGGAACCCACCAAGTATTCAAATACATGGATTGAATAAAGATGAGACAGAATTCTTCCCTGACAAAACCCTCTAGGATTTCTCTACCTGTAAAAGGCTGACAGAGTGAACTATTCCTGCAAGGAAAAAGCACTTTTTAAAACGATTGGATCACAGTTCTCCATCTTCCAAATGAAATACAGCAGGTTTCAATCCTTTGGTCACATTAAATGGCACAAACACTTCTGAAAACTGACATTTAGACTTGCAAACAACCCCAGTCCTGGGTTTTTCCTGCTTTACCAGGACAAAACAGGAACAAAGCTGTTTCGGTGGGATTTGATAGGATCTTGCTGAAGAACATAAATCAGCCTGTGCTGCTCCCAGGGATCCTTACCTCCACCCTGATTTGAATTCTGTCCTCAGTAACATCCAGCACTTCAATTAATGGCTGGCTTTCCAGTGCTGATTGGGAGCAAGGGGAAGGGCAGAAAGCATTGCCTAGAAATCCATCAACGTTCTCTTCACTGACAAACAACCTTTCCTGAAGAAAAAGAGAGAAAACAGCACGTTATGTTCTTTTTCTGCTAAACTTCAGGGGCATTGGGGTTAAAAACTCACTGCAAAGAAAGCCAGGCCAGTGATTCCCGAGTTTCACAGCACACTCATGTCTTGACAGAGAAATTCTAAGTCAGACGTTCAGAGAATGAGGTGAAATGAATTAAGACCAGTGCTTAGCTCATTTTGCTTGAAATTACAAATCTGCATCATATCAAATATAAAAGAAATATTATTTCTCTCTTTCGATGGGTGACTTATACATAGATTTAGACCCTCTCTGAAAAATTATTTGTACCAACCTCGTTCCTGTCCTCACCTGTCTTAACACCACAAAGGTGTCAGACTGCTGTGTGTTTGTTTCCTGTCTGTCTGTAGGAAAACACAAACACCTCCTTGGAGAGGCACTGCAGGATCTCTGCTCCAAGATCAGATCTGGAACACTCAGGGCTGTATCCACTTCACACCCAGCCACCGAGGCTGCTCAGATCTCCAGCAGACAAGAGAGTTGGAGAAAAAAAAAGGAGAGGTATCCACAGGCAGAGACACAGCCTGAGGGGTATTTCCAGGCTGTTCATATGCACTTCATAAACAACCTGGAACGTGTTGCTACAGGTTTAAAGATTTAAATCAGTTACAGGTAATTAAAGGTCCTAAAATATATCCTGGAGGGGCTGTTTCATAGGAGCTGCAGAGCTTTCCCTGTCCTTGTGTTATTCCTATAACATCTGTGTAGGCTGAGGGGAAGGACAGACACAATAAAAATGGTCTGACCTAGAGGAGTAGTTTAGGTTCTGAGAATTACCTTCCTTATTTAATTGGAAATAACAGGGAGAAGTTGCAAACCTTCCACATTAAGTCACACTTTTAAATTTCTCGGTCCAGTTCAACCCTCTTGTCAATCCAATGAAAGTTAAATTCAATTATCACTGACATCTTGCAGACCGAGAAGCAAAAAGGCAATTCTGCACATTTTTGGCCCCCTGTGGATGGAGCCTTATGCACAGCCAGATGTCACATTGTGTCTGAGGTACAAAATTTAAGTGTCATCTTGGAAAAAAAAAAAACAAAAAAAAACAGGATTGGAAAAATAAGCCAGAATCCTATTTTTTCCACTAGTTAAATTAGAAATCACAATATGGAAAGTCATAACATACGTACTGTTGGTTTTCCAAGGCAGAGGATTGAATTCATTTTCTATCCAGGAAGATTACAAACCAGGCAAAGAGCCAACACTGGATGCTGGGATGGTTTGGGGAGAGATTAAAGTGCAGCAGAGCTGCCCTGACAGAAAACCCTTTTGGAACATACCTACTCCTTGCATTTCTGCATGCAAAGCCTAAAATTCTTATTCCCCTGCGCTGCATCCTCTCCTGCCTGCCAGAGAGGGATCTGCCAGAGCTTTAGGCTTGTGGAAATACTCTGCAGAGTTCAGGGGAAGGTGTCAGAGTACAGAAACAAGGCAGGGGCTGCAGACACAAAATCTGTGCAGCACCAAAACTCCCACAAGCTCCTGAACTTGATCCTCGGGCGGCTCAGGAGAAAAATTCCCAGCTCTGCCACGGATTGCTTGGCCCACACAGCGCAGACAGACAGCTCAGCCTCCCTTGGAGGGGATTTGGGAACGCTGCCGAGCTCTGGTGCCCTGCCTGCACTTCCAAGGAGAGCAAAGCACAACCCTCCTCACCCAGCTGAAAAGTAAAAGTCATGGAGTCACGGCGTGGTTTGGCTTGGAAGGGACCTTACAGCTCATCTCGTTCCAACCCCCTGCCACGGGATATATTTCAAGACCTTTAATTACCTTCCACTAGACCAGGTTGCTCCAAGTCCCATCCTACTTCTCCTACATAAAATGAGGAAAATAATCTCTTTTCCCTCTGAATCTGCATCTGGCACCCGTGGCTGCGTGAGAGACACCCGTTCCTCCTCAGCGCAATCAGGACTTTGCAATTTGGCAACAAACCCACAGAACTTTTCTGGAGATTTTCTTCCTGATTAAAAGCAAAAGAATTTGTTTCCTTCACAGAAAATATTGTTAAAAAAGAAAAACTGAATGAGAGGTCTATTATCAGGAAAAGGTTCTTCCCCCAGAGGGTGCTGGGCACTGCCCAGGCTCCCCAGGGAATGGGCACGGCCCCGAGGCTGCCAGAGCTCCGGGAGCGTTTGGGATGCCCAGGGTGGGGTTGTTGGGGTGTCCGTGCAGGGCCTGGAGCTGGACTGGATGATCCTTGTGGGTCCCTTCCCACTCAGGATATTCCATGATTCTATGATTAATCAGTACTTTAAACGAGGATAAAAAGTAACCGCTTGTGATTTTCCGTTAACTTTGACTCATTACTGCAAACCAATTTTACCAAGTGTCATCCCAGCCCAACACCAAATTCCCATAAATATTTACCATTTTATCCCATCCCTACCCCGTGGCCTGCCATAAATCATGGCACCTGGGATGAGTTTGTTGTCAATAAGGTGATTATCATTAGCCTGTTCCACCAGCCAGCCACTGTAACTCAGACTTTGCATTCACGGGGAGCACACACCGAGGCATTTATATTACTGCAGATGTTATCAAAGCACAGACCTTGGGAAAAAAATGATTCAGGAATTTATTCTAAAGCCTGCTCTGCCTTCCAAGCCAGAGCAAACAGAGGACAACCATCTGCAGCTGATTTCAATGACCCTGTAAAATAATTCTTCAATTTGAGCAGTTTATTTTCTGGTATTTATGATACTCTCTTAGCAACTTCGAATTTAATTTGTTTTTCCCTGCACATACTGTCATCTGCTGTTTGGTACACATTCATTTTTCCCTGTGACTAAACTGAGACCAAATTAACATAAACGTTAGCAGGGATGACTTTGGTTTCTAGAACACTTCATCATTCAAACCCGTCCTTGTGTCTCACAGCGCCGACAGCGCAAAGCCGGTCCCCTCACGGCTGCCCTCAGCACTCAGATGGGTTTATTCTGCCTTAATTTATCCAAATTGAAGACAGTTTCCATCCAGAGTTACCTCCCACGCAGGCTGCAAGTTTGAAAAGCAGGACAGATTTTAGGCTCGAGTTATTTTTGTGGCTCTTGTAATGAGAGGATCGGGGAATCTCACAATGGTTTGGGTTGGGAGGGGATTTAAATCCCATCCAGTGCCACCCCTGTGCCATGGGCAGGGACACCTTCCACTATCCCAGGTTGCTCCAAAGCCCATCCAGCCTGGCCCTGGACACTTCCAGGGATGGGACAGCCACAACCTCTCTGGTCAAAACCCAACAACTCATGCCAATATGGAAAAGGACCTGGTTCCATGGATTTCCTGACCTCTGCATTTGTGGGCTCCTAGCACAAAGCAGCTCACCCTGAGAATTTGAGCTCAAAGAGGCGGTACCTGTAACGAAATGAAAACTTTTCCGAGGTGCTCATGACTGCAAAGATTAAACAGCTCCAAAGAAGCTTTGATGAGCTTCATCAGTAGGTTAATAATGTTTCCTGACATAACTGTTTTGTGTAGACACGTTATTCCCAAAATGCAGCTACCAATTAAAGACTATTCAGAAATTAGTTTGTTTTATAGCAGAAGCAAACTAATTATGGTCCTTAATGTAGCTTGGGAAAGAGATTACTTTGAAAAATATGAAATAATAAGTTTGTTGTGTTCTCCTTCTTTGTCCTTCTCTGACCTCCCAAAAAACTTGCCAAGAGTCTTGAAGTGCTGAGCACGGAATTAACTGAAGCAAAAATAAACTGTTGTAGGATTACATACAACAGCCCCAGTTCCCAGCAGCATCTTCTGAGAAGTGACCCCTGACTATTACAATAAGTCTTTATAGTAGCTTGGAAATTGAAAATTATAACCCTGACTTCCAAAGAAACTGTGTAACAACTCCAGATAGCTTGGAAATGAGGGCAAAACAGCTCTCCGGGATGGATTTCTCCCTGAAAGGTGGCAAAGGTTTAAAACAACCATGTCTTACACTTCCCAACATGGCTCTCAAGGTTTCATGCTCGGCTGAGTCTCCAACCAAGGAAAACATTTATCCACAAGAGCCCTAATTCTGAGCTCACCCAGCACAAGGACAGCCCAGCACGGCCCACGGGAGCACTTCCAGCCCACGGCCTTTCCCACGTGTTCCCGGTGCCAGGAGCAACATAACCGTGCCACCTACAGCTCCACACAAGTGATGTAGGGAATTTAGATGGGATATTGGGAAGGAATTCCTGGTTGTGAGGATGGTGAGGCCCTGGCACAGGGTGCCCAGAGAAGCTGTGGCTGCCCCTGGATCCCTGGAAGTGTCCAAGGCCAGGCTGGATGGGGCTTGGAGCAGCCTGGGACAGTGGAAGGTGTCCCTGCCCATGACACAGGGGTGGCACTGGATGGGCTTTAAGGTCCCTTTCAATCCAAACTATTCTGGGATTCTGTGATGATTAAGTGCCACCTAAAAGAGGACGGGATAAGGTGATCTGGGCTGATCCAGCCTGGCCTTGGACAATTCCAGGGATCCAGGGGCAGCCACAGCTTCTCTGGGCACCCTGTGCCAGGGCCTCACCATCCTCACAGGGTAGAATTCCTGCCCAATATCCCAACCATCCCTGCCCTCTGGCACTGGGAAGCCATTCCCTGTGTCCTGTCCCTCCAGCCCTTGTCCCCAGTCCCTCTCCAGCTCTCCTGGAGCCCCTTTAGGCCCTGCAAGGGGCTCTGAGCTCTCCCTGGATCCTTCTCTTCTCCAGGTGAACATTCCCAGCTCTCCCAGCCTGGCTCCAGAGCAGAGGGGCTCCAGCCCCTGGACCATCTCCGTGGCCTCTCTGTACCTGCTCCAACAGCTCCACATCTTTTTTACCAGCTGCTTTCTGAAGGAAAAAGCACCAGGAGCTTCCAAAGGATCTCCTTCACCAGGCGCTGGTGGCTGTGCCAAGCAGAAAATCACATCCATGCAGAACATCCTGCGTGGAGGCCTCAACACTCCCAGAAAAGTTAAACAAAACTTCCCTATCTCTGAGCAATTCCCATTTGGATCCCTCACACACAGCGTAACTCAGACTTAGCTCCAACCATGAGCTCCTCAGGAATGTTTCGTATAATATTTTGCAGCCTGTAAATGTTAAAAAAAAGCAATGCATAGGAAAGCAGAGGAAATATTTCCTCTGTTTTCCTCTGCTCCCTGCTGTTCCCTGGAGCCCCGTGGGGGTTTATATGAGTTAAATCCTAATATTCTCCATAAGATCTGACAGGGTTTTTTCTTAGGAAAGGGATGGGCTGGCTGCAATTCCCTGCCCAGCAAGGGGTACCCGGGGGGAAGCACTGACCAGGGGACTGAGCACACATCCTCTGAACAAACCCATTCCAGGCCTCTAAGAAGGGCAGGAAGGGTGTGGATCAGCCTGAAAGGGAATTCTTGCATGAACCAGTCTTTTTCTAATCCCATGAAAACGAACAGACACGACCCCAAAAGTGCTGGCAGAATGAATTACCTGCCAAACATGTTTCACATGCTCGGGGAACTGAGCCCCCAAGTCTCAGTAGCTCAATACACCCCCAGAAAACTGCTTTTTATTCCTGTTAGGAATCGAGCCTTTAACCCCAGGAAGCCAAACATTCCAAGACAGTGCTTTCCAAAGGAACAATTTCCATAATTGCCCAGCTCCAGCACTACCATAAACCAGGACACACTGGGACATGTTCTCAGAAACCCTGCCTGGCAGGCTTACAAATTTTATTAATGGTTATTTAACTCCCAACCATTCTTCCTTCGTCATTTTCTCCCCAGGCTGTGTTGTCTGGAAATGAAGAGGAACTCTCTGATGCAGGAGTTTCCCAAGCCTGAATTCCCAGGATTTAAGTAAAAGGTAAAGAAGGTTATAGTGGATGAACTGCAGTGAAGAGTCATGGAGGGAGCACAGCCCATGGCTGGGACTCGGAGGCAAAGAGCAGTGGGGAAATCAGGCAGCTTCCTCAGGGTATGAGGCTCTATTCCCTGGAAAAACAGGGCCTGGAGCAAGCCCTGCAGAGAGATCAGCACTGTGGTCTCTGGTGCAGTGACTGAGCACCAGGGCAGTGACAAAAGGTGGCTTTTAAACCCCTGAAATACATGACCCTAAGCCCACGACATCCAAAGTTCTGGAATCTTTATTTTTATAGGATTTCTGGTCACCATAACAAGTCACAGAATCATTAGGATGGAGAAGACCTCCAGGATCATCAAGTCCAGCTGCAGTGTGGACATTATGGTATAGCCAAGGAATGAAACTTCTCAGTTAAAGTCCAGGGAGGACCAGGGCACTGTAAGATTTCCTGAAAAGAGGCACTTGCTGGGGTGGGAATTCCAACTGCTCGGCATCTATGGAAACTGAGCTCTAAATAGATCATCTTCCAGCACAGGGATTCAGCCACAGCTGACTACAAAAGGAAAAGCAGCCCTTGAAGTTCTGTTTCAAGCATGGTGTTCTAAGGACAAGCTCAACTCATTCTTCTACCAATATGTGGATCCAAGAAGGAATTGGCAGTTAATGGGAAGGAGCTGGGCAGGCAGCCTCACAGGGCACTCAACAGCCACCGTGGCAGGAGGTACCAATGAGGGGCAGACTCTGAACTAACCCAGTGAGGAATCTCTTTCACGGAACAACACAGCAACCCTGGGTCTTCAGCAGGAAGCAACTTCCCAGAATAGAGCAGAGTAGGAATTCCAGAGCTGTTAAAAACATGGGGCTTGGAGCAACCTGGGATAGGGGAAGGTGTCCCTGCCCATGGCAGGGGTGGAACTGGATGAGGTTTAAGATCCCTTCCAACCCAAAGCATTCCATGATTCCCTTTTGCCAGGCACTATCCTCTGGCAATGCTGCTGCGGGAGAGGAGATGACCAACGAGGAGATTGGGAAATGCAGGATAAAATTCCTGCTCGCCTCAGCCCCCAAAGCTCCCTGAAGGCATTGACAAGGCACTGCTCTGTGCACTCTGCAATGACTGATGCAACTCGTTACGGGTCTCAGGGCACAGCTCTGATTTATAGAACGAGACTCAAGGCAGAAAAAACCCCAAGGTGGCATCAGACAAATTGGAGAAATCAACGTAAGTAGAAGAAAAGCGACCAGGAACAAATAGTTAATGGCCAGAAGGCAGCATGTAATAGTGGCTCTAATTAAATATTCATTTTTCTCCCTTCACTCTGAGCGAGTGCAGCTCTCAGGCACTTTGGGGAAATAGCACAGATTAAGAAAAAGCAAACAGGACAAATGACTTCAAGTTTATTTCTCCGGCTTCAATTCGCAGGCCCGGTGTCCAAAAGGACTGGAGGCCAGGAGAATCTCTTGGAGTCTGCTGTGAATGAATGGCTGGGAAGCTGATGACTAATGCCCAATCTCTTTCTCCTACTCCACCCAAAACATTTTGCAATATATAATAAAATCAGCGCATTCAAGGGGTTTTTATAACTCACAAATCCAACATCTCATTACTGGGTGGCCTTTTATCAACTTTCAATCACAAAATGTTCCTCCAATTGCACTACCAAATCCACAGACCAAACTTCCAACCATTAGTGCAGCCACCAACCCAGCACCACCACCATGTTCACCACTAAACATGTTGTCAAGTGCCACATCCACAGGTTTTTTGAGCATTTCCAGGGATGGTGAATCCACCAGTGCCCTGGGCAGCCTCTGTACCTGCACAGAAAACAGGCAGGAGTTTACACAGTGGCTTTTTTGACGTGGCAGCAGCAGCAGCCAGTGCCAGATCACAGCAATGAACAGCAGCACTGAGTGTTCTCTGGCCCCACTTGCACAGACTTGCAGGCTCCCGCTCTGGTAAAAGCAAAGGAAATGCTCTGCAAACAGCTCAGCGTGGGTGGTTCTCCATAAATTCATCATCTTTGATACTTCCCCGAAATGATCAGCTCCTCCTTCACAGGAATTGCTGTTGTAAAAGGTGTGCAGCTGCTAAATGGGAAATTAAACGTGGTTTCAGCTGCACAAACACTAATTGGATAAATATCTTTCAAAATCATGCACAAGTCATTTCTAGTTGTAGGGATGGAGCAATTAAGCTGCTCCAAGCCAAGTCTATCCCAGTGGATACACTTGAAGCCTGCCAGCTTCCTGGACTTGCACTCCCACGGCACGTGATCCAAACTGCAGAGGATTTTATTGCTCTCAACTCAAGCCAAACTCCAAATCCCATGGCTGGAAGGTTACACAAGAACTGTGCAGCTTTAATCCCTGCTCATGAGAAACTGTCTGAAAGTCTGAGCTCACAGAGTAACGTGGCTCTCCACAAAACTTGTGGGAGTGGTTCTGGACAGAGAGTGTCACAAGGTGGGCATCCCTCTGGGGACACTGCCAGCTCCCAGCAGGCACTGTCACCTGGATGCAGCCACCCCACTTTCTCCCATCACGGGAGCATCACTGCCCAGCAACCATAAAATTATAAAATACTAAATAAGAACCATATTCAGACAGAGAAGATGAAGATTTACCCCAGCAAACTGGGACAGTTCACAGCTGCTGTTTGCTGTTCTGCTCTGGTTGAACTAATGGGGGTTCCTGTGGCTGTAAATGGGAATTCTATCCCAAAATACAGATGCAGGGACACTCCCCCTACACTTCATGACAGTGTATGCACACGTGTGTGAGTCTGGTGTATCATAAAGATCTTTCTTTGTGTGAACAGGCTGCATGAGCAATTTACGGGGCTTTAAAAGTAAACACTAAGGACATAGAGGACACAGGCGATGTTTTCATTCATCACCAGAACTTCCCTCAGAAAAAAATTTGTATGGGAGGCAGAAGTCATTCCAATTCCAAGGATGAAGGGTGTCAGCTCCATGGCGTGGCCTTGGCGCTGCTCGCACAAGACTCGCACAAATCAGGTCACTGCACTGACATCCCGGAGCATCTCTCGGAGGAAGCAGCTTCCGTCACGACCAACTTTGAACTCACCCTCACACCTCCCTGAGACACCGCTCACCAAACAGCAGCCACACCCACCAGCGGCACTGGGGGCAGGTGACACCCCCAACGTGCCACCGTTACCTGCAGAGCGGAGGGGTCGAGGCCGAAGCTGAACTTCTCCCAGAGCCCGATGCTGCCGGGGGCCTTGGCGAGCCCCACCACGGCGTTGTGGGCAGAGACGCTGACGCTGCTCTCGGGGGACACCAGCCTGGCTGCGGGAGGGAACTGCAGGAACAGGGCGAAGGCACCGCTGTCGGTGCAGAAGCGGAGGCTGTAGTGGTGGGTGCCCACGTCCCCGTGGAGGCTCTGGGGCTGGATGCCGGGCACGAGCAGGAGCAGCGTGAGGGACGCCTCGTCCTGCCGGGCACGGAAGGGAGGGCACGTGGCCATCTCGCTGGGGTGGCCCTCTGAGGCCTGCGGAGGGGTGTCCCCGGTGGGCATGGCTGGCTCGGGGCTGGCGATGGGGGAAGCAGCAGCGGAGCAGGGCAGTGGCGGGTCCGGGGGCTCGGTGGGTGGTTCTGCGGGTGGATCAGCCGATGGATCAGCGGGGGGATCAGTGGCGGGTTCGGTGAAGGGTTCAGAGGTGGGGTCAGTGGTTGGATCAGCGGGGGATTCAGCAGCTGGGTCAGCAGGGGGTTCAGAGGTTGGACCAGTGGCAGGTTCAGCAGGGGGTTCAGCAGGGGACTCAGCAAAGGGCTCAGAGGTTGGATCAACGGGAGTTTCAGCCAGGGGTTCAGTAAGGGGATCAGCGGGTGGATCACAAAGTGGTTCTACGGGGA
>VXAD01010047.1:263-19795 GCA_013399195.1 Dicrurus megarhynchus | reverse complement strand
CGGGTGCACGAAGCGCACCTCCACGCCGCGCTCCCGCTCCAGCGCCGCCACCTCCTCCTCGTACAGCCGTCGCTGCTCGGGGTCGGTCAGCTCGGCCGCGTACTCGGCGAACAGCGCGCGGAACCGCTCGTCGCGGAAGGCTCGCCGGAGCCGCTCCGCCTCCTCGGCGCTGAGGTCTAGGTCGTGCAGTCGCCCCGCGCTCGCCATGGCCCCGGCCCGGCCGGGAGCGCTGCTGTGGGGACGCCAAACAAGATGGCGGGCGTTGCTGTGGTGACGGTAAACAAGATGGCGGCGCCAACGCGCCGGTTGCTATGGAGACAGCAAACAATATGGCGGGCTGTCCCTCAGGGCCAAGGCCTCTGCATCCCGGCCTCGCCTTTTCCCTCCCCTCAGTGGCTTCGTGGTGGCTCGTAGCCATCACCCCTGTCATCAGCAGGGCTGCTTTTCCACCATCACCTTTTCATCTCTCTGCAAAGTTTATGTTCCATCCCATCCCACAGCTCTGAGCTGGCACTGCCATCCCCTCACAGAGCACTTTTAAATTCTCATCAGGCCTGCTCACACCTCTCGTACCATATCCAGCTTCCATCCCGGCCCCTCTGTCCCCTCCTAGTTTTGTGCCCTGGGCCATGCTCAGGCCATGCCAGCATAGCGGGCAGGGGCTGTGAAACAAAGCCCCTGTGATGAGGGTCCTCTCTGTTCCACACCTGCTGTGGGCACTTTGGGGTAGCCCCACTCTGGTCTCCATGCCCACAAGCACCTGCAGCAAGTTTTGGCTTAGTTTCACTCTTTTCCCACTCTCCTCCATCAAGATTTCCTCCTCCCAGCCTTCTCCAGAAGTTCTAAAGGACCGTGTCCTTGATCCGTCTTCCCCTTCTTGCCCTGGCCAACACAATCTTCAAATAGAAACTGCATTAAACGACACCTCACAGATGTTTCCTGGGCCTTTCTCGTCCAAGGAAAAATCCTATCCCCCCTTTCCAGTATCTCCTGCAGATAATCAGCTATCCAAGTTCTCCCTATCTTTAACTTCTTTTTTTCAAAGATGCTCTTTTCCTGTTTGATACAGTTGGTTCCTCCACTTACCTTTTTTTGTGCTTTGCCAATTATTTTTCACTCTGACTTGACAATTCATCTAAACTGACACCAGTGTCTTTTCCTGTAAAAGTTTATTTGTGTACAAAACAAATCGGTTTTGACTTTGATATTTATTATAAAAAGTCCATAATACATCATGAAACCAAGGTATGGAAAAAATAAGAGCTATGGTTGGCTTCACTGCCTTTTTTCAGTGCCACAGAATGTCAGAGTCCCTGAAGCTTGCTGAAAATACCAAAGAAAAACAGTGTTTAGTAGGTTTATTTTTAAAATAGTTCACAATGCTATTTTACTTCTTTATCGAGGAAAGACTTGATAATGTTTTCAACTATTTAAAGACCTAAAGTATCTCATGGTATGGTATGGTATTTTTTAGTTACATGGGCTGATCCATTATTAATTCCCTGGGAAGGCTTCTCCAACAAGGACAAGATAAATTTATGTTTTTCCTAATGGGTTATACCATCATTATTTTAAACAGGCAAATTTTCATCCATTCTAAGCCCTTTGATACTTTTAAAATACTTTTTGGTGTTGCAGCTGGCTTTTTTCCAGTCAGTGGAATGAACAAATGCAGATTTAAAAATACGTGAAATCAAAGCCCAAAAGTGGCTTCTGGACTTGATGATTATCACGAAATGAAGCAAAAACTGTTCCTAAATTTAATTAATTTATGTTACAACCATCATCCCCAGAAACAAATCTGTTTCCCAATTAGGTCTCAATCACTGAAAATCGCACAGTGCAGTCACCTCTCCTTTTACTGTTGGATTGTGCTTCCCATCATTGATACCTGTAATTTCTAAATTTATTACTTTAGTTCTGGGGCATTTGGGTTTCTTGCACTGCCTAAGTATGAAGCACAAACTGCTGGAACATTCACTCTGTTTCCATCACCAGTTCCCCGTGATTCTACCCTGATAAATCAGAAAAAAAAAATCTATTTACCTGTCTTCAACTGTCTTGTTGGAGGGGTAGAACACCTTGAAGGAAAACCCACTTCTGGGAAACGAACCCTGCGAAGGAAAAGGGGGGAAAAACCACATTTGTGGGAGCGAAACCGGGCGCAGGGAGCGAGGGACGGCTGGGAGGGGAGCGCCCGGGGGATCTTACGGGGTTGATGCAGAGGCAGTCGGTGCTGGGGACGGTGAAGGGGTCGTGTTTGTCAGCGATGACCAGCAGGTCTGGCACGGGATAAACCCTCAGGGCGTAGTCGTAGGCCCAGAACACGGGGCTGACGTACAGCGGCAGCGGGGTCAGGTGGCCCTGGGATAAAATGGTCTTTGCAAACTGCAAAAAAAAAACCAAAAAAAACCCCACAAACGCTTGGTTTGAACCGTTTCCTGCCAAGCCCCGCACGTGGCATTGTGTGTGTTAATAAAGAAGCTTTCTGAACCTGGAAGTGTTTGGGGGTTTTTCGTGCCTCATTCCTTCTGGTTGTTAATGATTTCTTGATGACACCAATGACTCTCCTCCAGCACTGTCTTTCCTTTCTTGAATTGTGGGGTTTTTAATACACAAAGGCCTTTTTAGAGCATATCAGCCAGTATTTGAAGATGTCAAAATGATCAGTCAGACTCTCCAGGAGAATCTATTTACCTGTTCCTCTTTACCAACATTGCCATAACTTTCATTTTTTAGGGGTTTTTTTATTCACTGCTTTCCTCATAGTATCAGTTAACCACAAGAACCACACTTAAAAAATGTTTTCCCTGAACAGAAGAAATCATTTGATTCCCAGAAGATTTTCCTTTCTTAGTGACAAAATTTCCCTCTCTTTCTTTTTTTTACACTGATGGCTGAATTCAAATAGGCAAAAAAGGCAGAGAAAAAGTGGAGTATACAAAAAACAACGTGCAAAAAGTGTTGCAATTCTACATTTCCTTCATGATTCCTTCCTCGAAAGCCCTGTATGAGGACAGGGAAATGTCAGGAATGCAAATGTGCCCACAAAACCAAAGTACCTCAGCATCCACGGGGTGCTCACAGAGACACTGAGCTAAAACAACTTTCTGAGTCAAGCAAACAAAAAAAATCACAGTAAAATAAATAAAACCAGACTCCATCCATCACTGCAACGAGCCAGGACTAC
The DNA here is from genome assembly GCA_013399195.1 of Dicrurus megarhynchus. NCBI lineage: Eukaryota > Metazoa > Chordata > Aves > Passeriformes > Dicruridae > Dicrurus > Dicrurus megarhynchus. The sequence goes on along the minus strand of VXAD01010047.1, from coordinate 16,605 downwards.
CTGGATCGTTCTCATCCAATTATATCAGTAAATCCCATCAGCTCCTGCTGTGGATTCACTGAGTGGAACCATAACCCAGCGCTGTGCTGATGTGTGAGAAGCACCATTTCAATTTCAAGTGAGGAGACAAAACAAGCACATGAATTTTAGAGAAAGTGACCTTCTGCTTTACTGCAAATGGCTCGGGGTAACTGATCTGATCTTTAAAACCTGGTAATTTGTATTAAAATCTGCCTTTAGGAATCGGTGTTTCTTGGCAGGACATGGATGGTTGGTGTGCACACAGCTGGCTGCTCTGAAGTTCTGCGTTCCAGGGCAGCTGCAGTGTGACAGAACGACTCAATACCACCTAAAAGTATCCTGGTTTGAGTTATTTTGCTGTCAAAATGGAAAGAAAAGTAAGAATACTAAATATATAAATCCTCCTTCCAACCCCTCTGAGTTACTCGTGCAATGTGGCGTGAGAATGGAGATCAGAGCTCCCGAAATCCAGCCCTGCTGATCAATAAAATCAAAAAAATCCTGGCAAAAAGTGGTGAACACGACTCACTCACATGGTTGGGAATGTCCATGTTGCTGTTTGGAAAGTGAACACAGTTCCTGCACATCTTGTTGACCAAATCTTCCCGAAAAATAATTATTTCTTGGGTGCAGTATTGAATCCTGAGTGGAAAACAGCAGTGAAATTCAATAAAGTTAACCTAAAAATGAGGAAGATGCATTATAAAGTTGATCTCCCTCTAACACAGACAAGTGAAAAAAGCAATTTGAATTAAAGTACTACTTTCCCTTCTGATTCAGAAAAAACATGATGCTTTTGAGCAGGATTTTTATACTCAGTATCAATTTTTTTTAGCACTACTTCCTTTCATTGATTTATTGATGTCTTCATGTATTTAAAGCTAGTTACAATTAATGCAAGTGAAGAATTCTATTAATTTGAAAAATTTAAGGTAAATTTTCCCAAAATTCATAGGTTTTGAAAATGGTATTTGCACATAACTTAGTAAAAAAAATTTATTAATTAAAAAAAATAGCAGTTACATGGTTACCTGCAGGGATTTGTGGTGAAAACTGAAAATGGCACCAGCTGTCTGAATTCCTGAGTGATGTTTTCAGCCAGGGGGGGTCTGAAATAAACAGCAGCACATGTATCAACAAAAACTCTTTCCTTCTTTAACTACTGAACTGAAAATTCCAAGATTTGAGGAAGTGAAGCAAACTGACCTTGGTAAAATAGAACCAGGACCGGGATCTTCAGGACCAGGGACAAACACAAATCGACTACTGCAAAAAAAAAAAAAAAAAAAAAGGTTCAACAAATCTCTTTTACATAAACTGATCCTGAAAACTAGGTCTGGTGTTCTGAATTCAGAGATCAGGAGCCAGGAAAGTATTCCAGGGAGAGACCTTGGCCCCCTCATTAGCAGTTTCCATGCCCAAGCTATTTGAGATAAAATCAGACTTACCCTGCTCCCAAAACAAACCTGCAGGCCTGTTACAAAACCAGCTTGTTATCTGATCACAGCTGGCTCACAAGACAGAGAAAATAGGGTAACTCTCAGCTTCTTCAAGTAATTAAAGGCTTCACAAAATAAACAGATTTCGCCTGGCTCTGTACCTTTTATGGATGCTGGGATATTCACATATAATATCTGCCAGAGCCTTCAAAGAACCTGGAGTCAGGGAAAAACAGGACACAACACCTGGTTAGAAATAAACACAGCTTGGATGAATCGCCCCTCTACTGCAGAGCACTTAAAAAATAAGGGTTTATTCTCTGCTCTCTTCGTTTGTTTGCCATCATCATTTTAATTTAATGCACATGTCTGGCTGTTTACAAAGACTTCCCTACCTTTCAGGGACTGGATTTGATTTTTTCCATATGGCGCAGATGAAAAATTTCCACAGAAGAAAAAGCAGGTGGGAGGTGCAGAGGAATAACCTGGGAAAAGACAGGATCTGTGAGTGTATCCATTCACTTCAGCATCTTCCAGCACTCAGCCCATTCCATGAAAAGCAAGGCCTGGAACAGCACTTCAAGCTCTGCTGCTATTAATCCACCTGACTGATTTGCTTGATAAAGGCTGTTTTTAGCTTAAAAAGGTGATGGCAATGTACAAATGTCACTTTGAGGGAGCCCTCTGTCATTTCCAGGCTGAGTCCCAGCATTGTTTGTGTGCATCCAACTACTGACCCAGTCAGAGAATTATACAAAATGCAATTCTAATAAATAATGCCATTTTAAAATGTATTATTCCCTTCAAGAGGAAAACAGCAAGCAGGCAGCAATGGATTGCTATCAACCTCCATGATCATTCCAGTTCAAGGGCTCTCCCAACATTTAATTCCCCTTTTGGCATTATAAAGCAACAGTAACTGGAATTGCCTGAGCACTCTGAGGATCTGATGAGTGCTCCCAACCTCACTCATCACCCGCTTCAGAGCAAAACAGGGAAAAAAGAAACCTGATTCCCATCCCTGAAATAAAAATAGAAACAGCTACTCAGGCATTCATCTCACATCCCAGTTACTCTCCATTTTCCTAGCACACAGCATCACACTTGGATTTACTTCACTGGTTTTCAAAGGGGCTGGTAAATAGAACAGAATTGCTTAGACCAGAGAAATGGCTCATCAATAATTTTCCTTGCTCTCCCCCTCAGCTGCTCATTTAGTTTATAATTATGAAGGTTACTGCTTGCCTGTTGAAGTCTCAAAATAGCAAATGCAAGGTCTGCATCTTTGCCAGGTGAGTTCAGCACACGAATCTCACTGTCCAAAGTCCCTTCATCCCCTCAGCACCTGCAGTCTTGGGGCAGGCCCAGTTTGCCCCAAGGATTTCCCAGTTCTGATCCAGACACTGAACTGGTTTTGTAACTTCTGCATGACTGCGCCAATTTGTGTCCAGCTCCCTTCAGGTGAGGAGCAGATTCCCACCCTGAATTCTGGGTTGTTTTTAAAGCAGTCACTCTCTCACACTTCCACTCTGCCCGAGGCAGAAAGGACAGGCTGTTCCAAAACTGCTGCAATACAAAGAAGCAATTCATAGATGCTTGTTTTCCCAATGTTGTCAACATTACTAATCAGGGAACCCTGGAATGCTTTGGGTTGGAAGGGACCTTAAATCCCATCCCATTCCACCCCCTGCCATGGGCAGGGACACCTTCCACTATCCCAGGCTGCTCCAAGCTCCATCCAACCTGGCCTTGGACACTTCCAGGGATCCAGGGGCAGCCACAGCTTCTCTGGGAATTCCATCCCAGCCCCTCCCCACCTTCCCAGACAGGAATTCCTTCCCAATATCCCATCCATCCCTGCCCTCTGGCACTGGGAAGCAACATTCATCTCTCTGAACAAAGGAGTTGTCTTTAAACTAAGCCCAGAAGAACTTTTAGGAGCAAGGGAAATGTTCTTGTCACAGCCCATAAAATGCTTACTGCTCAAAATACTATTGGTACTAAGAATTTATGGAAACAAACTATGAACACAAGGTTTAGAGTGAAAGCAATTCTCACCCACCTGAAAACATCGTGTGAAGCTTTTCCAGCACTTCTGCTTGGTCCAGCCACACGTCAGAGACAAACACAAACATGGCATCTTCATTCTCCTCCTCCAGCTGCTTCAGTTTTGCAGAAGCCTTTACTGAAGATGAGGAAGGCCCTCCAAAGAAGTTTATATTCCCATAGAAGGCTCTGCATCATTAAAATGCTCCAGTTAGAATCCCAGAATGGTTTGGGTTGGAAGGGACCTTAAAGCTCATCCCATTCCAGCCCCTGCCATGGGGCACCTTCCACTATCCCAAGGATCCATTCTTCCAGCAACAAGGAATTTATTCTTCCCATGTAACAGTTACCTAGCTTTGCAAAAGAAGGGCTGACATCCCAATTTCCCTTAATTTGCAGAACCCAAAGGCCTTTGGAAGGGTTTTTCTGCCAACACTACAGGCTTTGGTGCCTGTAAGTCCCAGAATTGCTTCCTTAAATTTATATTTATTTTAAAGCATTTGGGGAGGAGGAACAATAACATACTTGAATGTCAGAGAAATTATGAAATAACAATGATCTTACTTAGAAACCCATAAGAAAACATGGGGTGAGGCTGCCAAAAGTCAGTTTTGTACCTCATGGTAGCAGAAGGCTCAGTGGGCGGAAATCCAAAAGCGTTCACATGAAAAACTTCATCTTCATACCAACCTAAGAGGATTTGGAACAGCAAAAGAACCCTTAAGTTCTTCTAACAGCATCATGTCCTAGACATTAGTCAGAGAGTTGGCAGCTGTGCTGCACTGCCAGCCCCAGCCTCCATCAATCCCTCTCTTGTGGTAGCTCCAGTCCCAGAACCAGACCACGGAATGATCCGGATGGAAAAAGGGCTCAGCAAGAAAACAACTTTTTTCTAACCCCAGACATTTCTCTGAATGGATTTGCTGCACAGGCACATCAACAACCCCCTCAAACCAGCCAGGGAGGAATGCAGGGGAACAGGAATCGTTCTGCTGGCCCTGTCCTGGAAGGGTCCCCGTGTCTCAAGGACCATCCCACTGTCAGGAACAGAAGAACAGGGTGATATTTATCCCCACTGTCATTTCTGCTCCCAACTTCTGCTTACTCTCTACGTTTCAGACACAAAACACACTAGAAAACAGACTGAGATTATGTATCTTGCACAGAAGAACATTCCACATACAGAAATAGCCTTTTTTTTTTGCTAAAACGAGGCTCCAAAACTGCAAGCTCTTACATCATCCTAATGAGAAGCCTCATTAAAGGACCAAAGCTTTGCCAACACAAAGCAGCATTTTCAGATCGTTAAATCATTCCTTTGGTTATTCTAGGCTGTCTTCCTAATCCAGTCATAACTTCTCCAAGCATGCTGGAGCCAGGCTGGGGCCAATCCTCAAAGCTGCTCCAGACCCTCACATGCCCCAACACCCTCCAATTCCTGCTCTCTGCCTCCAGAGCCCACGGGGTCACAGCAAAAGCTGAAGGCCAAAAATCTCCGTCACAAACTCGCTGATGGCCACCAACATGAGATTTGTCTGCTCAGCCACATCTGGCAGCCACAGCTTTAACAGAATAATTTATTACAAGCTAAAAAAAACCCAAACCCAGTCTGCTTTACCTTCTGCCAAAACAAAGCAGGATTCAGTATATAACCCACTGTGGAACTGGTGCAGGAAGGTTAAGGAACGTATTTTTCTTAGATATAAAGTAGGTTTTTTAGCCAAAATTTGCTTTCCAGCTGATGTAATAGATTTGGACAGCACTGAAAGTTCACAGGCTGCCTGAAGAGCCTGGCAAATCCCTGGTACCTGAGCAGGTAAGTCCAGAGAGAGCCCACAAACAGAAACAGGCTCTGCTTCCATGGGGAGGAACACTGACCACGTCCAAGAGAAAGGCAGGAGCTGCAGCAGCCAAGGAATTGGAAACGAAGGAGAAAAGAGAGAGCTGCAATTCTCAATATATAATTTTTAATGGTCAGCATTGATTTACTGTTCAATTTAAAATTCTGCAGGTCTGCAGGAAATTCCTCCAGCTCTTCCATCACAGGAAAAGGATATTGCTTTACTAAGGTCTAGCTGGACCACTCCTGTGGGGTCTTCTAGGAAATATTTCCCCTAAAAAACAGGATCCATTAACAAAGCAAAATACACCCAAACACACAAATGTTCCAATCAGAAGCATCTATCAGTCAGCATTTAGAAATAATTTGGCTGGTTTTAATGTTTTAGGGTGGCAAGAACTGGAAATAATGTAGTTTATAATAAGTGTATCTCAGCAGCTTTCCTGGGAGCTGCTGCAGTTGGGATTGCTGGTGCACCTCTCCCTAAAATCCCAGTCCAGGGCACTGGCAAGTCCCAACACAGCCATTGGAAGCTCCAGCCTTCAAGAAGGGACATGCCAAAAAATCCAGCTTCTGGTTGCTGACATAAAAATTCTGTAGTGAGAAGACATTTTCCACACACACTGGCACCAACTGCTTGTGGGAAAAGTCTCTTAGAATGGGACATATGTGAGATATTTAAGTTTTCTCATTTTTTAATATAATATAGCACTGAGTGAGCAGTGACCAGGGACTCCACAATAAAAAGCAACTCACCTCCTTGAGCTGAGTGATCATCCCAAGCACAATCACTTCTCCCACTTTAGCTGTATTGCCCAAGAGAGTTTCTATTGTCTTTAGCTGGGATCAAAGGCAAAGAATCCAATCAGAATTAAATCAAACTCTCCAGGTGCCTTTTCCCCAGCACGACGAAGCCCCACACAGGACATGGTTTTAAATAAACACACATGGGAGCTACCAGAGGATACAGGCTCATTACAAACATCAAAGCCATATTTCTGAACGGGGCTTGGGAGAAGATTCCCAATAAGGGCTGCTAGCATAAAGAACTGCTGTAATTATTTGGATTAAAACTGAAAAGAATTCCATTTTTTACCTGGAATTTGCTCTTGCTGTCATCAGGATGAGCAACGACCGGTGAAGGAGTGAACAGCTCATGTCTGTGAGTCCTCTGCAGAAACCAAAATTGAAGTGATTCAGTTTAAAAATAAATGAGCACTGTCAAAAAGCCAGTTTGCTACAACCACTATGCAAAACACTTCATAAAGTTCTTACTCTATTTCATCCAGCAACTTTTAATAATTCAGTCCTTTTGACAAGAATTTGCTGCTAAGAAACAGATGATCAATAACACCGGATAATAACACTGAGCCTAAAAAAATGTGTGTCGTGAAAGCATCTGTAATGCTGCTAAAAGGAGTTATTTGTGCCAGCCTGGGAAGGCAGAGAGTTTATGAGGCAGAGAGGTGCAATAGCACAGTGTATTTTTGGAAGGAGATGTAGGATACATCCCTGTGGACACCTGCAGAGATTCCTGACCTGCTGGAGGATGGAGTAGCGCTCCCGGAACAGCTCTGCCTTATCTCTGGCAGTCCCAAATAAACTCGGCCTGGGGAGGTCAGTCATGGACAGGCTGCAAGGAGTTTAACACAATCATCATTTTAAAAAAGGGACATTTCACACATAAAAATGACTCATTGATCTAAAAGGTCTGGGAGGCTGCAAAAGCCACACCATGATTCAGGTACTCCATGAGGGACACTCCTGCTCAGGATCCTGTGTTTCTGCATTTCTACATCCATTTCATTCCCCTCTAACTCACAGGCTTTGAGATTTATCCTTCCACCCAAGGAGGCCTCTGCAGAAATCCATTTTTAAAAAAGCAGTAATGCCTTTAAGCAGTTGTGAACAAAAGCATTATTCCTCCAGTTTTTCCAACCCCCAGAAACACCAGCTGCTCCTAATTTTTCTTTTTTACTGTTTGGAGCTCTCCTTAGAAACCCCCCAGGGCTTCAGGGAGCTGCAGGATACAGACTGAAAAATAAATACAGGCAACAGACAGACCAAATTTATTAAAAAAATAAATTTAAACAGCCGAATGTGAGAAAAAAACTAGCCTGAAACTACCTTTAGTGATGTATGTCCTTAGCCTTACTGTCTTTTTTATTCACTAAGTGGCATAAACTTGGTTTATGGTCTTAAACATTTATTACCTTTCTCACTCAGCCTTCAGTTGAACAGACCCAAAAGGGAATGATTAAAACCAGACTTATCCTATAGAAATAGAGGCTCTCTTCTTAAAACAAGAAGTGCTTGAAACTTGAAATATGGGAGACTTACGGCAGGAACTTCTTTCTTTCTGAATTATAGATATAACGTGGGATGTCAAAGGCTCCAATAATGTTGAAAACATTTTCTCTGAAATAAGAACAGTTGCAGCATTAACTGGATGTTATCTTCCAACCAAACTGTTCTGTGATTCCATGAAGGGGATGAAACAAACACCAACAAATATGTTGGATAAAATGACATTTGTTTTGTTCACTATCATCACCATTTCTCCTGCATCATTCTATTTTCTATTCCATTTTCTATTCTATTTTCTCCTGCATCTTCTAGTTAAATAATTAAAAAGACTTGTCCCTGTGATCTGTAGAGCTTTTCCCTTCAGGACTCTGCACTGAGAATCTGTACATACAGATTTCTCTTCACTTCTGGAGCAAAAAAAAAAAATACATTAAGTATAAAAAAGCACCACAAAGAAAAATCACACTCAAACCATCTGCATCATAAAGATTCCAACGACAAGGAGCAAAGTTAAAACCAAATTCTCTCCATCCTGAGAGGCTGTGGGCTGACAGTATCTAATTGACATGCCCAGCAAACCATCTCTTTTCATGCTCTGCATCACGATGTGAACACTAAAGGAAACACATCCATCAGGATCACAAAGTTCTCAGAAACTCCAGTAATTGCTCCACACTTTGTTATCACAGAAGGGAAATCAGTCAGGGCTTCAAAAAACTAAACAAAAAAGCAGGAACAGGCACCCCAGAGGAAAACTTTTCCAAAGTGCTTTCAGAAAGGAAAGGCACAAAACCAACCTGAGATAACTTTCATGTAGAGCAAAGCAAATAAAGGCATGGACAGAAGTATTGGTTAATATTCAACCTGTATCACACACAACACACAACCCCAGCAGCTGAATTCCAGAATGGCAGATTCTGTTTAGAACCCCCTGGAGGCCCATCCATGAGAAACAAACACCCCAAGCAGGAACCTGGAGCAAAGGCAGCACCAGGAAGACAAAAGCACAGAGCAATGACTGCACGTGGAGCACTGCAGAAAATGCCTGGCATCCATTTCCCCAGGAGGAATAAGGAAATGACACCAGCTCCCAGAACCTCCAGTAAAATTTATAATGTCACCCTACATCGCCTCATCCGGGGCCCGGCTGCATTCCTGGACAGCTGCTTCCACTGTGGGCTGCTCAATCATATTAGATGACACTGGAAAGAAAAATCCCAAGGATTAAAACTGCAGCAAGGAAGGAAGCAGCTCTGAAATATTTCACATGAAATGGTTGAGTCTCCTCAGAGGAATACACACAAATAAGAATGTTTTCTGTAAGCTAATGACACACACTGGTTTACAGATGGATCACTTAATATTGCCACCAAAAGGACACATTCCTAGGGAAAAAAATAACACACACACACTGTGCCCACCCTGAATTCCCTAAACATGGAGAACAGGACAATTACAGTTTATGCAAAGCTGCCAAATATATCACAAATGTGTTAGAGCTGAGCTTTCCCATTCTGGAGGTTAATTTGGCCACAGAACATTATCACACGGATTGCTGCCATAAGTACTCCAACAGAACTTTGGAGATAGGCATATTGTCGTTTTTATGGATTTAAACTGAATTGGAATTAAGTTTGAAGGCCTTACCACCCTCACAGGGAAGAATTCCTTCCCAATATCCCATCTAACCCTGCCCTCTGGCAGTGGGAAGCCATTCCCTGTGTCCTGGCACTCCATGCTCATGTAAATAGTCTCTCTCCATTTTAATGTTTAAAATTATAGTTTCAGGTACAATGATGTCCGTACAAACTTTCAGTAACTGTCACTAGAAAATTCTACTACTCTTGGAAAAGTCAGGATATTCTACACTGCCAACCCTTTAAAAGGCACAAATGTCTTCTGCTGACATTGCAAACTTCAGTGTTTAACCAAAATAAAAGGCCAACAAATACATTTATCTCAGTCAACCCCTTACGCTGCAATGACACCTCAGTGCCTCTGCTGCCAGTAACTGTCTTTGTCTAGATAACATCAGAAATGCCAGGAAAACTTGCTTTAGGAAAAGAAATGGTTTACTTACAAGGTTGTTTTTCAACTGCATCGATGACATTTTCAATTGCATTGTCAAATTCTCCTTCACTGGTGGACTGAAAAGCTTCAGTGAGATACTTCAGGGCATCCCTAATCCCAGAGGAGAAAGCACAAAAAGCAATTAATATTCAATAGTTTACACAAACTGTGCTGATTTTGGCAGGTGTGCACATCATCACCACACGGCTTGTGGTTAAAAACTAGAAACAATTAGTACTGCATAATAGCTCACTGGTTTAAGTCAAAGAAAAAAATCATTGGGATTGAAAATGTCAGGGAAAAGAAGTGGAGAACCTCAGCTTCATACAAAAAAGTGCATGTTGGAAGGGAATTCTGCAGACTATGTGGTCCAACCTTCTCCTGAAAGCAGGGCTTGGGTTATGCTGTCCAGGGCCCCATGGAGCCAAGCCCTGAGTATTTCCAGTGAGGGAGATTCCACCACTTCTCTACTCCGTCAAGTTCAAAGTTTAATTACTATTACAATGAAGAATTAAATTAAGCTTGTGCCCGTTGCCTCCTGCCCTGTCCCTGTGCAACCTTGAGAACACATCTCGCTTTCAGGAAGACTGGGATTAGCTCCTCATGAGTCTTCCCTTCTTGAGGCTAAATAAACCCAAATCCTTCACATTTTCTTCATGTCAGGTTCTCCGACCCTCTAATCACAGAATCCCAGGATTCAGGTTTGGGTTGGAAGGGACCTTAAAACTCATCTTATTCCAACTCCCTACCGTGGGCAGGGACACCTTCCACTGTCCCAGGCTGCTCCAAGCCCCGTCCAGCCTNTTACAAGGTTGTTTTTCAACTGCATCGATGACATTTTCAATTGCATTGTCAAATTCTCCTTCACTGGTGGACTGAAAAGCTTCAGTGAGATACTTCAGGGCATCCCTAATCCCAGAGGAGAAAGCACAAAAAGCAATTAATATTCAATAGTTTACACAAACTGTGCTGATTTTGGCAGGTGTGCACATCATCACCACACGGCTTGTGGTTAAAAACTAGAAACAATTAGTACTGCATAATAGCTCACTGGTTTAAGTCAAAGAAAAAAATCATTGGGATTGAAAATGTCAGGGAAAAGAAGTGGAGAACCTCAGCTTCATACAAAAAAGTGCATGTTGGAAGGGAATTCTGCAGACTATGTGGTCCAACCTTCTCCTGAAAGCAGGGCTTGGGTTATGCTGTCCAGGGCCCCATGGAGCCAAGCCCTGAGTATTTCCAGTGAGGGAGATTCCACCACTTCTCTACTCCGTCAAGTTCAAAGTTTAATTACTATTACAATGAAGAATTAAATTAAGCTTGTGCCCGTTGCCTCCTGCCCTGTCCCTGTGCAACCTTGAGAACACATCTCACTTTCAGGAAGACTGGGATTAGCTCCTCATGAGTCTTCCCTTCTTGAGGCTAAATAAACCCAAATCCTTCACATTTTCTTCATGTCAGGTTCTCCGACCCTCTAATCACAGAATCCCAGGATTCAGGTTTGGGTTGGAAGGGACCTTAAAACTCATCTTATTCCAACTCCCTACCGTGGGCAGGGACACCTTCCACTGTCCCAGGCTGCTCCAAGCCCCGTCCAGCCTGGCCTGGGACAATTCCAGGGATCCAGGGGCAGTCACAGCTTCTCTGGGCACCCTGTGCCAGGGCCTGCCCACCCTCCCAGCCAGGAATTCCTTCCCAATATCCCATCCATCCCTGCCCTCTGGCAGTGGGAAGCCATTCCCTGGGTCCTGTCCCTCCATGCCTTGTCCCCAGTCCCTCTGCAGCTCTCCTGGAGCCCCTTTAGGCCCTGAGCTCTCCCTGGAGCCTTCTCCAGGTGAACACTCCCAGTTTTCCCAGCCTGGCTCCAGAGCAGAAGGGCCCCAGCCCTTGGAGCATCTCCGTGGCCTCTCTGGACTTGTTCCAGCATCTCCACATCCCTCTCATTTTGGACTCCAAACCAGGATGCAGCCCTGAAGCTGGGATGTCACCAGAGCAGAGCGTCCAGCTCTTCCTGCTTCCCTTACGTGCCACAGCCTCCAGCCCAGGACCACCTCAACAGCCCCAGGCAGGACCTGCTCCAGTTCATCAATATCGTTGAAATTGGAGTTATTTTAATTCTCAATAACACAAGAACCAGAGGTCTGGTTCTTCTATCATCCTTAGACTAGAGTCTCACACTAAAGGTAACAATTTTCTTATTAATGTCATCTGTTGGCCAACCAAATTGGCATTTTGGTGATCAGCCTGACCTTCAAAATGTCTCAGCTCATGGAACTGTGGAGTCAGGAGTTCTGGACTTGTGCTCCTCACTAATGAAAGTATCAGGGCACTGTCCAAAATAATCACATCCAATCCACGAGAGAAACAAAATTTAATTGATATTAACACACGAGAAAGAAGAGGAAAATAAGAGTGATGGAGACCCAGTCTCTTATAAATCACGACACCTTCCACTGCAAGCAGGAATCGCTTTTCAGTGACCTTGCCATCTCTAAATAATACATCCTATTATATTTGGAAATATAGCATTTCTTCCTTTGGAAATGCCACTTCTTCCTCTAGCAAAGAATGCTGAGCACAAAACTGGCAAGTGGAACTCAGAAAGAGATCCCAGAGTTGTCAGGGTCAGAGGCAGACAGAAAAACCCAACCAAACACCCGGCACCAGCATCAGGGAGGGCTCCAAGGGGAGACCATGGGCAGCTTTTGGTGGCACCCATGGTTGGATGGATGGACGGACAGAAGAGGCCCACAGACGCAGGACAGGCAAAACAAGGCTTTGGAGAAGACTCCAGAGGCCTCGATGCGGGGGAAGGAGGAAGAGGAGGCAAAGGCAGCACCGCATCCCGAGGAGGCGCCGCGGGGATTCGGAGCGGCCCCGACCCCATCCCGTAACGCCGCCCCCCGGGCCCGAGGCCCGCCCGTGGCCGATCCCCGCGGGCGGAGCGGTTCCCGGAGCAGGGTCCGGGCCCGGGGCTACTCACGGGCGCAGGAGGAGCCCCCGCAGCCGGAACGCGGAGCTGAGGCGGCGCCGCAGCCGCTCCTGGTCCATGGCGGCCGATGGCGCCAAAGGCGGGCGGGCCGCCCCCAGCAGCCCGGCCCGGCCCCGCCGCGGGAGGAGCCCGGCACGGCCCCGCCGGGCCCGTGTGGGAACAGCGCCGGTACGAGACCCGGCCTGGGTCAGCAGCAGGGCGGGGGTTGTCCCCTGAGCTGGCACTGCTGGGGCACCGCGAGTCCTGAGGGCAGCTCCGGGCCCCTCATGACAAGAGACATCGAGGGTCTGGAGCGTGTNGGTCGGGCTCTGCTCCCAGGGAACAGGGACAGGAGGAGAGGAAGAGGCCTTAAGCTGCACCAGGGGAGGTTTAGATTGGATATTGGGAAAATTTATTCACAGAAAGGGTTGTCCAGCCCTGGCACAGCTGCCCAGGGCAGTGGTGGAGTCCCCATCCCTGGAGAGATTTCAAAGCCGTGTGGATGTGGCACTTGGGGACATGGGACAGTGGTGGCCCTGGCAGACTCTATGTTCATCGAGGGCTTTTCCAACCTAAACCATTCCGTGATTCCATAAAACACACTTGCTGTGACTGACACAAGTTACCCAATACAATTACCCACAGTATTACTTTGGTCCCTTACAGGTATGGTAGATGACAACTCTTCTGTCCTCTCCTCTTTTCCTGTAGGCCCAGCACAGGCTCCTCTGCATCTCTGGTACTCCAAAGTCTCTCCTACTTCAGGTTGTCTTGCTACAAAACATCCATCAAATACATCTGGCTGTGAATTTGCCCTGAGAGCACAGAATGGTCTCCAGGGCTGTTTTTACATAATCACAGTATCCCAGAATGGTTTGGATGGGAAGGGACCTTAAAACTCATCTCATCCCACCCCTGCCATGGGCAGGGACACCTTCCACTATCCCAGGCTGCTCCAAGCCCTGTCCAACCCAGCCTTGGACACTTCCAGGAATCCAGGGACAGCCGCAGTTCCAGGATTGTGGGGTAGCTGCCTTCTCTCCAGATGGAAAATACCTGCTATTTCATTCAAACGCTCATCCCCATCTCTCAAAGTACAGCTTGATTCCACAGAAAGCTCACGAAGCAACTCTTGAAAGAGTTGGATCAAAAGACTGCAGGGATTTCGACAGACAAAAAATGTCAGCTATTTTCTACAGTCCATTCTCAACTGCATAATTTATAATCACTCCTCATCAGGGAGTGAGCTCATGGGTGAAGCTGCTGCTACTCTCTTCAGACAAAGATATGACAGGTCTCAGCTATTTTGGCAGGAAATATGATTCATTTTTCGTCGCAGGCATACAGCTAGGTGCAAATTAAAAGGCCAATTCTTACATAAGTACCTTCATTTGCTAAAATTATTGCTTATTCTCCTTCTAAGAAAACCTGATCTTGCCATTCAGCTCATGTCTCGCCACATAAGGGAAGGTGCACCTGGAGAAGGGATGTGCCCCTCATCCAAAAATAGTTTTCTCTAAAGCTATGACCAAACAGGGAATGTAAAGCACACTCCTACAGCATCCTGCTGGATTTGGGGGCTCTCTTAGGTTGCCTGGAGCCTCCCACCAGAGATATAAAAGTATTCCAGTGTGAGCTGCAGCCTTGTGTTTCACTGAGCCATCTGTCTGGAGCTCTGGAAGCCATGCCCAGATCTTTGTCGCCTTCTGTGGCTTTGCTGGACATCACAGCAGCTGGAGAGCGACTGGAGAGAGCCCAATGCTCCAGGATCAGCCAGCACATCTACCTGGATCCATGGAATTGTTTTGTTACACAGACAAGCAGCTCGTTTTCATGTCTGTCACTGCTCCACTGGCAAAACCACATCTCCTGAGACAGCACATTGCAGCTCTACCTGACCTATAGATCTGTAGATAGTTTGTGTTTCCCGTGTTTTTCTTATCTCTTCCAAATGCTGACTCCTGCATTTTAACCACCATCCCAATGCACCATCAGTACGGGGCTTCATTTTAAGAGCTCAGGACAGGTGCTGATCACTCTGTCACCCGTGAGACAATACCTGGAGCTGTGTCAGGAGGCTTAGGTGGATCTTCAGGGAAAGGCTCTTCTCCCAGAGAGTGCTGGGCACTGCCCAGGCTCCCCAGGGAATGGGCACGGCCCCGAGGCTGCCAGAGCTCCAGGAGCGTTTGGACAGCGCTGCCAGGGATGCCCAGGGTGGGGTTGTTGGGCTGTCCGTGCAGGGACAGGGGCTGGGCTGGGTGATCCCTGTGGGTCCCTTCCAACTCAGGACATTCTATGATTAATATTATCAGTTATTGATGGGAATAATTAATGTCTTCCCTCCTAAATCGAACAGGGGAGGTGTACGCCCTACTGTCACAAGAAAATCTTTACAATTACTTTCTGGTGCCCTTTTATACAATGCAAAAGTGCTCATTTCTCACAAGTTCTACTATCTCTGAAGAGCTGTACCTGTTTTCTTTTGAATTCCATTAATTCCAGCTGGACACAGAGTTCAGCTGGAACTGACCCAAGAGTGTAAGAACTGGAACTGTCCAACTGTTTAATTAATATCAGCTGCCATTTCATAGCTGCTGTTTCTGGCAGGAGCGTGGCTTGTCTCACCTTCAGAGACAGGGAGTTCTGCTCTGGTTGTGTTATCACAGAATCCACAGGATCATGGAATGCTTTGGGTTGGAAGGGACCTTAAATCCCATCCCATTCCACCCCCTGCCATGGGCAGGGACACCTTCCACTATCCCAGGTTGCTCCAAGCCCCATCCAACCTGGCCTTGGACACTTCCAGGGATCCAGGGGCAGCCACAGCTTCTCTGGGCACCCTGTGCCAGGGCCTCCCCACCCTCACAGCTTCCCAATATCCCATTTAAACCGGCCCTCTGTCAGTTTGAAGCCATTCCCCCTTGTCCATCACTCCACGCCCTTGCCCGAAGCCTTAAACCCCATCCCTCTTTGGAACCCAGCTCCTCCTTCCCCTCTTGCCCTGTGGTTTGTGTTTAGCTCTCCTATTCTCCGTGCTTCTTTCCTCCTCTCGCGCACATTATTCACATCCTCCCGCATTATTCACATCCTCCCGCACGGTTCATTCCGCCTCACACCTCAGCCCGGCACTGCTGCCCAGGACCCGGGGGCAGCGCAGTGCTCTCCGTCCGCTCCCATCCCGACCCGCGCCGGGTGCCGCCCCACACTTTGGACCCTCCTCGCTTCCCGTCCGCCTCAGGAGAGCGACCGGCGGCGGAGCCGCAGCTTCATCCGGAGGAGGCGGTGGCGGGACGCGAGCCCTGAGGCAGCCGAGCCGCTTCCTCCTCCTCCCTCCTCCTCCTCGCCGCCCTCGCCAGCCCCGCCGGCTCCGCCGCCGCCGCCCTCGCGGGGCTCCCGGGAGCTCCTTCGGCCTCGTCCTCCTCCTCGCACAGCTCGAACACGGCGGCGGGGTCCATGCCCTTCTCCACCATGGTGGGGCTGCCCTCCTCGAGGAAAGGCTCGTCCTCGGGGCCAGCGGGCTCGGCTCGCCGCTCGCCACGCTCGATGAAGCTCACCTTCTTCAGCTTCAGCCCGCAGTCCAGCGCGCTCTCCTCCTCCGAGTCCGAGCCGCGCCGCTCCTCCTCCTCCTCCTCCTCTTCCTCGGGCACC
>VXAD01010046.1:408358-431631 GCA_013399195.1 Dicrurus megarhynchus | reverse complement strand
TAAACCAAAGCAGAATCTTACTTTAGGCTTGTTTAAAAGCAGATCTATTCCACTGAATTGGCTTTTGATGTGGGAAGGCTTCACAAAAAGAAACAGAAGATAGCAAGGGATAGAGTTTAATATGAAGAAGACTTCTATTGATCTGGCATGCAGCTCGGCCAGACAGGTGTGCAGAACAGCAGCTTGTAAAACATGATCAGTACATTTTACCTCATCTTTTCTCTATTTCACTAGGCTGGTTCCTCCCCTACCCACCTTGATTCCTCCATTTTCCTGCCTTTGGCCCTTTCTCTAAATACTCCAAGATTCCCACAAGTCCCACAGTAACTACCACAAGCCCACTTTAACTTCCCGTGATGTTTTCACTCTCATAATCCCTTTGATCTTTTTGTTATCACTCTTCTTCTCACCTAAAAATATCTGGCTGAACTTCTTCATGGCTTTGTGGGCATCTTCCAGTGGTCCTCCACTAAGGGGACAGGGAGTTCTAATGTTTGTCACCGTGCTTCTCATTGCCTGTTTGCTAGCTTTTGTACCTAGATGTGGTTTATTACAGCTTTTGTCTCTTGTGTCTGTCTGTGAGGCTAAAGACCCTTAACTATCTGTCTCAAAATTAAGGTACCCTCACATTACAGATTTCTAAATATCCTGAGCAGTCAAAATGTCCTACTACATACAGATCAGAAACAGGAGCTGTTTCCCAGCTTCTAATACTACAGGGTGTCCTGTGTTACCAAAATACTAGGCCTAAATACAAAAAAGAGCAAATTCCAAACTGTAGAAAAATGTACAATTCCTCATTCTGGACAATGTGGCCCAGAATCTGTGCAGCTTGCATTTAACAAGACACCGTTTTTAATTTTTAAATGTTTTTAATAAGCATTGAGAGGTGAACAGTTTTGTGCTGCTATGGCATCCTTAGCATTCCTATCACAGCCTGGAACTGCAGTCTTCCTTTTGTACTATAAATGCTGAAAGAAGAAATCAGCAACACGTAACAGAGGCACTGCTTCATTTATCACACAGAAGGTTTACAGGTTGAAGACTGTATTCCATTTCAAAAAAGCATTACCTGTTTTAAAGCTATGAGATACACCACAGAATAAAGACATAGTATGTATCCTTCTAACAACACAAGTTGTAAGTCATTCTCAAATCTCATACTGAGATGTTGAAAAAACCAATAAGTTTTATGTGCTTTAAGTCAGCTCTTGACAGCCTGATTGCACTAATATGTAGCATAAAGACATATTTCCTATTTTAAGAGATCTGTTTCACCCTGTAACAATGAAATTGCTTTTAGCAAGCCTGGACATGAACACTACACCCTTTCAGAAGCTGCATGGTGTGAGAACACCCAGTTCTTCTGAAAAGGCTGCTCTACTGGCAGCCTTGCACAAGACACTGTGCTGTGCTCAGGGAGTCAGTGTCTTGGACAGGCCATGTCTGCTCTGCTGGGCCTTGTTCTTAGGGTCTGTGGAACTCATGTGCTATTAAGGTAATCTGTAACCCATAAATTATTTGGGAAAGGCAAGCTTCATGCGGACCAAGGGGTGGAATGCACTGATCCTAAGAAGGAGCTTTTTGTACAGCCGGGAGTCAGTGCCCCCCATGGCAGTGCCATGCTGCATGTCCAGGGCTGTGCTGTGCCAAAATTATCCCTCAGCTGCAGGAGGGGCTCAGGCAGCTCTCCCTCAGTGCCAGTGATTGCATCACCTGCACGGCCTTGCCTTTAACAATGCAGCAACTAGTTCCTGTGAGAATGACCTTTTTTTTGTAAGAAAATAATAACCCAAATGACCCAAAATGAGGCGCTTCCTTTCATGGACAGTGTCTGTACAACATACTGTAGGAAAATCCAACAGGGCTCCATCCAATGCTGCATGGACATAGGTGCCTGGCATCTGAAGTCACATCAAGATTTACTTGCTATCTATATCCCTCTTCTTTCTTATTAAAACAGTTATTTTATCAAGCCATTTGTTGCAGGCCTTCCTTACAGAGTTCCAGAAAGCACCCCTGCCTTCAGTGTAGAGCATTCTTCATAGCCATGGGAGAGCTTCATTTAAAATGTTGCCCTTCTCCTACACTAAGATAGCCTGCAATAAGGCTTTTCTGAAGGGCTAAAGCATTAGAAGGGAGGACTGAGGAGAATTTGGGGGGAAAAAACCACACACTTATAGAAGCACACACGGTTCAGGACAACCTGTGGACAAGTCCATGATGCCTCAAGGGTTCTCTACAGCAGGCCAGTGGAGGAAGGGAGAGCTGAACCTTGGAGCCAGCAGGGAGCCTGGGATGTGGTTCCTACTGTCCCACAGTGCTTCTACAGCCACAGATCCTGTGGGACAATTTCCCACCCTTCTGCCCTCCATTTGAAGTCTCCTTTGACAAGATGTTTCTAAGCAGCATTCAGCCCCCAGCCTCTGCCTGATCCTGCTGCAATGGGACTGTTGTCTTTCTAAGCAGGGGTTCCCTATTCTGCTCCTCCCCTGTTTTTTTCTTGCTTAGTTACTGTTTCTTTCGTTATATTTGAAGCAGCATTTCCAAGTGCTCAAGGCTGTGCTTCTTCAATGACCCATGACAATCAGCAAGTTCTGAAAAGTAGCAGCCACCAGCTTCCAGTTTGCATAAGATGGCAATTTCCTGGCTTTTCCTGCTCTGTGCTGTTTCATGTAATTCCCAGGCCGTCAGGCCAAGGACCTGCTGGAAGTTTCTGTCTTGCCAGAGAGAGCAGCCTAGGGAGCAGCTGACCTCACTCAGCCCAGCCAAGCACAGCCAGTCTCAGCTCACAGGCTGTATATCCTACCTGGTGCATTCTGCTCTGGGCTGATTCCCCCCAGCTATGGCCAGGTTTCATTCATTGCTCCTAAGCCATATTAGAGCTAGAAAATTTATCTCAGTCTATATGGCAAAATACTCAGTGAAAGGGGGAAAGAGCTCTATTGACAGAGACATCTGCATCAAGCAGAAAACATCCCACTGCAGCACCATGAAAGGGCACGAACTTGGGAATGGCTTTCATTACCCAAAGCACGAGTACCTTTGAAACCTCCACCTTATTTCCTTTGTACCTACACAAGCTTTTTTAAAGTTACCATATCCAACGACAAGCAAAAAATACAGACAAGAGCTCTTATATATAGCAAGGTATCATCAGAAACATCTGTTGGAACATGGAAACTATGGAACAAACAGGGTTTTAATTTGCCTGCATGCAGCAAAGCACTTGTTTCAGGTTCTTTTAACAGTGTTTGTTATTTAGAAAAAAAAAACAACTCCCTGAAACGCAACATTCCAATCATGCAAGCTGTCCCACCGTGTCTCTGTAATTGTGATGACACTACAGCCTTGTATCTCCTGTGTGTACTGAGGCTACTTTCTTCCTGTCCTCCTCCTACAGTCATACGAGTGGGAGGCTTCTCTAGATGGGTGCTGAGTAAACTATCTCAAGCTCCTCTAGTACCCAGCTTAACGGCCAAATGCAATTACTGTTCAAGAAACAAGTGCAGAGTGACTTTCTAGTCCCTCCTCCAAATGTTTCTCAGTTCAGTGATGTTTCAAAGAACTGGATGGGTAATGGCAGACCGTGTTTGATCAAATGATTTAAAGAAAATGCAGCAGGCATGCAGTAAGGACCACCCAAGTGCATAACAGAATGACTTGGCTGCATCATCTTTGTACCTGTTCTGTAATAAGAATCCCTGGGCTTCAACCAGTCACTAAGGTGCAACACTCTTTCATAATTTAAATCAAAGTCTAGAGGAAATAAAAAATTAATATCATTTTTTCATGCAAAACTCCCCAAGGCTCAGACAAGATTTCTCCTGGAACTCTGAAAAGGCCACAAAGAGACATAATTTGGTCTATGTTTTATTATAGCAATACCTTAGGAATAAAAATGCAGGCAAGAAAGCTCAGTACAGGGATTAGTTTTATTTTGCAGGAATTCAAGTACAAATTCAGCTCTGCTTTTGTGTTAAAATCAGAAAGACTAATACAAGCTGAAGCAGGCCCACTACACATTTCTTTTGTGGATTGTTTCTCATGGAACAGATGTTGATTTCTTTCTTTCCCTCCCAGATCCAAAGGCAAGCCTAGCCAGGCTGCCACATTTGCAATACATGCATGTTCAAGGTCTATTATTAGTGATTCTTCTGACAATGTATCAGCTTACAAAAAAGTTGGCAGCCTTAACTAAAAGCTAAGTTGATCATTCCCCCCTAAGAAGAGAATAGCACATTTCTCCACTTTTTCTGTCTTGTTACATACATAAAACACGTACTACTCTTTCCTTCCTAAAACAGCATCATAGAGTTTTCCAGTCCTCTTGACTTGAATCACTCCAAAGCCAGCTGCCTCCAGGAGCTTGCTGTACTCTGCTGCTGTTCGCTCCTTCCCTTCTGTCTGGACCAACATATTCATGGAATACAGTTGGGTTTCTACAGGCCCACTTTTATCTTCATTCAGAAGCGATTCAACCAGCAGCACCCCACCACCTGGTGGAGTGAAGAGTAAGAAAACACACATGAAAAGATGAGCTATTTTTGAGCTGTTACTAGGACAGATCCTAACCTTTACTTTCAGGAAGAAGCAGCCTCTACATTAAGTCATATTTCAGCATCACAGAAGACAATGAAGAGCCAAAGCATCAGAGCATGTGTCTGTTTGGCTATGTAGGTATTGATGTCCAAGGGCTAAACGGGTGCTATCCTGGGATGGAAATTTCCCATTTTCCCCAGCTGAAATTCACAGGACCTTACTGATTTTGCTCAGAAGCTGATTCTGTAGCAGTGCTTTTGAAACTCCGAGGGTTCATCGGGATGCTTAATAGGATATTTTACTATGATGTATACACCTACCAAAACAATACCCAAAATTCTCAATACTTACACTTTGTGCCTTGAAAGAGGAGTCCCTGCAGAGAAGGAGACAAAAACTGGAAGCCAGACAAAGAGATCTTAGACTAGGTGCTATTTGTCTCAGCTGCACATGGCTGGCTTAGGAAAGCAAAGGACTGAGCCAAGAAACTCCCGCGCTGAAACTCTGCCACCCAAACTCAGCATCAAATAATGTGTGCTTCACATTACTGATGGGTGAGACAGACTCTCTCTGCTCTTCAAGAGCTCACACCTACCAGGTTTGCAAGCTTTGTAGACTTTTGCCAGCAGTTGTTTGCATTTGTCATCATCCCAATCATGCAGTATCTTGGATAAAATATACAGTTCAGCTTCAGGAATTGAATCATTAAAGAAGTCTCCTGTAAAGCAACAATACATGCATTATACAAGTCCCCACAACACTGAGAGCTGGGTTATGCAAATATTTTCAGTTCTCTTCAGTTCTGGGCTTGCCATGTCCTTCACAAATATCATACAGGGATGGAATTACCAGGTAAAAGTCCTATATTGCACTGGATAGGGAATTTTGCTCTTGTTCAGTCTCAAAAAGATCTAAAATATTTAAAGGCAGCAACTCATCCTTTGATGCACAGGAAAGCATTTGAGCTTAGGCTTTCTCCAATGACAGAAATTCAGATTCATAAAGCATTAAGGAGATAGGTTCACATGGTTTCTGTCATGAAAAAGAAGGAAAGAATATTGCCTTATCTAAGAAAATGTTCAAAGATCTTTGGTAAACATGGAGTTACTTCATAAATAAAATACACATCTCTTACCTCCTAGTACTAACTTTGTCATGGCTTTCGTTTAGCACCTGGTGTACTGCATTCAGATTTTTCTCTCAGCATTCTACTGTGTCATTTCTTCTCCCATTTTGTTGCATCTTCATTTTTACACACTCCCTTCTCTCCTCTAGGCTTCTTTTCTCTCTCTGAGCTTTGAGCACTATTAAGCAATTCCAGCACTTTGAAGATTTTTGTAAACATTAAAAATGAGATCTCCCTATAATCATTTTCCTCATAGATGGTACAAAGACTATGCAGGATCAGTGGCCTGGGCAAGAGGAACATGATCTAGCTCACCCACTTCCATGGTCTAAAATATCTTAGGACTTGAAAGTCAATCAGTCATGACCAGAGAAGAAAAACCTGAGCATGCCTGGCATCCCTCACATCTTCCAGGAGGTTTGCATGGGAGAAAAGGGGAGTGTTAGGAAAATTTAAAACAAAGCATGGCAGATTTCAAAATTGCAGGATGCTTTTTTTATTTCTAATGTAACTTGTTCTGAAGAAATTAAATAGGTCTCTTCAGGAATAAAGAACTTCTGTTGCTGAATAACTGAGTTGTGTCTCTGATAGCTGCTGATGGACAACTGGGACAGCTGCAGACCTGGGCTGGGGATGCTGCAGCCTGAGACACTGTCCCCATAAGGGGCAGCTGGAGGCCTGAGCCTCCAGTATGACACCTCTGAGCAGAGCCAGGGCTCCGGAGCAACAGCTGTGACACCACCACACCACTGTCCACACCTACCTTCATGGAAAGCAATCTGACGCTCCTCAGGGGAAACAAATTGTTCTTTGGTCATTTGCACAACTTTGGGCAGGTCATAAATTGTGACGGTAGAGTTTGGATACAAAGAAACACACTCGCGGGCCAAAGCTCCTCCGCCTCCTTTGGGGACAGTAAAAAAGGGTCAGCACTGACACAAAACCAACCTGTTCAGCAACACCCCCATGAAATCATATAGGCAATGGTGCATTCAGCCTCATGGAAGCTGGCAATGTACATTTGCACCCCACCTGTTGCTGAGAGGGAAGAGGAGGGGCAGGAGGGGCCACTGTCTCCACATGTTCTGCAGGAAGGTCCGGGGCATGCAGCACCCAGGCATGTGGGGTCAGCCCCAGCCCTTACAGCTCTTATACTCCCTCCTAGCCAGACCCAGCTGCGGGTGCTAGAAGGTGAAAAATGAAAAACAGTCACTAAACCAGGCTTTGGGGAAGAAGTGAGGGAGGCCAGGAGGGAGCCTGCCTCATCCCATGAATCCTGGCAGCTCTCAGCAGTGCTGGGACAGCAGGGTGCTGCAGGATAAGAGGCTGTGGACAGTACCTCAACAACTGTGACTGAAAGGTAAGAAGGAAAGAGTCTAGCATTAGAAGAATGCATCAAGCAAGGCATGAAAAAATGCTAAAGCTGCCACACCTACAAGGGGATGAGTGACTACTCACATAAATGAAACTGTAGAGAAAAGCATTCAGCTTCCTAATGCTCACAGCATTCTCACATTTCTGTTTTCAACCCAACCAAATCAGTAAAATGCTCCTGATATTGCTGAGGTATGTCCTGCTTTCCATTGTTTTGCCCATCATATAACATAGGAGTTGTTTTCCTCTACTGAGCTTATAAAAGACAGTTCAGAGGCTTTTTAAAGAAGATCATCTGACACTCACCTCCCAGGTCATAGATCTGCGTGAAAGGGGAAAGGTCAAACGCAGCAAGAACATCTCTGCCACATATACTCCATACTGAGTTCTGGCCGGCCATGAATTTTAGCATTTCTTCATCTGATCTAGCAATGCAGACACAGCACAGAGAGAAGGTTCCTTACCATATCCCTGGTGATTCCTATCATATAAGTGCTACTACATGTTTTAGCTTAAACAATAATCTCTGGTTTTATTGGCACAGAATTTGTCCCCTTTGCATATAAGCCTACCTTAAGTATTGCTGTAGCAGGAGGGTACAGCTATGAATTCATGCATTTAAATAGGGAATTAAGACTAGTGACATCCAACCCTGTATTATGCTGCTCATTCTCAGAATTTCCAAGGGATTTTTTTTTCCTCAACTACCATTGCCTCTGTCAGAGATCTGTGATGTTTTTCAGATTAGAAAATTACATACTTCTATTCAAAATATCAGACAGTGTCCCAGTAATTTATATTGTTGAGAAATAAAAACATTGCATGACACTGATGAGAGGAATTCTCACATATTTAATTGTCCTGAGCCATAACTAAAAACATTAGTTTTATCCAAAATAAGAGGAATAAAATTTCTATAAATAGTCTAATGATTACCTGTACATTGCTCCAAAAGGATCTTTAGATGAAATGCCAAAAGCTCTTTCATATTGGTTCCTTCCTTCTCTAAAATAGCAATTTAAAAAGCATATGACAGTGCTGATATATTTCTCACCCTTTCACAAGAACATCTGGTTCTTTTCAAAGTCAGGTTGGGATGGCACTTTGAACAACCTCATCTAGTGAATGGCATCCAGGGTAGGAAGGTTGGAAATAGATGATTTTTAGAGCCTTTTCCAATCCAAACCATTCTAGGATTCTGTGATTTATGGGAACACACCTCAGATAAAGGTACAAGACTGGTGCAATCATCACCATCACCTACACCATGTTTGGTCATCAGTTGCATGGACTGGAACAAGTGAGACTCCAGACCCATATTAAACTGATCCTGTAAGCCTTTGCAACAGAAGGATCCTTAGCCACGATTACTCAGCATTTACTGTGTTGATGCCACCTCCAGTGAGAGCCACTGTAATGATAAAGTGCTTTCCTGGAGGTGAAAAATAAAGAAACATGATTTCTAGATCATCTCTATAATGAGAGAGAAAAGGAAAACAAGAACATACACAAACGGAAAACAAGGAGAAAAAAAAAGCGCACATATTTGCCATGTTAACAGTTGAATTATCTGTTGCTTTTAATTTCTGAAGACCAGCCAGCATCTTTATTGAGCTTTTCCCCAGAAACACACCACTCAGAGCAGCGACATAGATGCTGCAAAGCAGCAGACAGCACACAACACTCCTCCTTACCTCACAGCATCAGCTAGGTACTGCCAGCACAAGTAAACAGTGTTGGAATAATACATCATAATATGATACTGAGACTTTGGACTTGATCTTGTAAGGTAGATGTTGGAAATTTCTGTGTTTCTGTAGAGGGCTAAAGGGTAAAATAAATATATTTACTAACGTTTATGATGTAACACCTTGCCAGGTCTATTGTACAGCTTGGTGTTTAACACCAGAAGATGTCTATACAGCCAAAGACACAACCACATTACTTCTACAACCAAATCCTTCCACTGCAATGAGCAGTGGGTGAGGGCTGCTGAAATCTGTGTTGCCCCACTCAATCTGGGTAAACACTATCTCCCTACGCTTAACTTCAGCACCAAACATTTCTTTCAAGGAGAGCGAAATAAATGCCTTACAAGTGTTGTCATTTACATATAGTCTTCTGCTCCCAGAGGAAGCTTTCAGTGTGCTTTATTTAAATGAGAAGTCTTTGCAAACAAGTCTTTTTTTTCTGATCAACAAGGTCAGCAGGTGGGGAGCAAGTCCCCAAAACAGCAGGCCAGCCACCCCTACCCTTTCTCAGTTCCGTAGAGCAGAACCTTCTGCAGCAAGAAGGACTCCCAGAACTCTCCCCCACTCCCTCCAATGTGTCTGCAGTGACATCACTCACCCACAGGACTGGCATATCAAAGGAATAGATCCTGCTCTCCCCAAACCCATTGGGCAACAGCTATAATCCCTAAAACAGAGCATGCCAACACAAGGCAGAGCAGGGGACACAACTTGTGAGATTCTAGCTAGTCCTGGACAGCTGTCTGATGGCCAGAGATCCCTTCTGTCCAAGTGGACTCAATGTTTCTGATGTAAGGACAAACTTACATCACCTCTCAGTTCTGATCAATAACCTAACAAAATAGTTCACATGATAGTAAAAACCAAAAAAAACCCAAAACCTATTTTTAAATCATGCTGTTACCCATCCACCCTGGCATTTTCTTTTAAGGTTTAAAATCCTTCCTATATCCCAGAGATTTCTTGAGACAAGCTCGTCAGAGATCCTGAATATCTTCTCCAAGGTCACATGAGGCTCTTGCACAAAGAAGTTTAGGGATACAGAGCCCTGAACCTGCGCTTCACTTTATACCTCTGATGATGCTGACATTTGCCTCTTCTCTTTCAGCCGAAGAGGGAATCCCAGGAGTGATTCTCTCTTTCTTCCAGCTACATTAACTGACTTAACATTTGGTATCACCTTTGCCCACACATCCTCCCTCACTTTCAAAACCATCAGAGATTTAAGTTTTTTAGCTTACTCCCATTTCTCTGCCTTCATTACCTCCTTCTTGTGTCATCTCTACTGTCAAGAGCTTCAATCCCACACAGGCCTCCAGCAGTCTTTCCATCCCTATGGTGTTGGCACCCAGATGTGCAGCAATGGCATCTGAAGACAGAGGCTTTCCTGACTCCAGAAGAAGATCAAACACCCCCAACTCACAGGCAGTGAACATAACCTGGGGGTAGGGAAAGGTGGGACTGAGGGATTAGGTGAAAGCACTAAAGCCTACTGCATTTCACAAGCTGCTTAATTAGAAAAAAATATACATATAATAATATTTATTTCAGATGAACTTGTATTTCATATAAACAAGTCCAATTATTAAATTGTAGTTTATCCAAGCACTGATATAATATACTATGCATGCAATGCACTCTTTGTTCATTTCCTTTTTAGTTTTCCAATGAAGACAGCCAATGTTTTTGACTTCCAAGAGTCCACATTTAGAGATCAGGTTTTGTGTGTGAACGTTCCTGCCACTTCCTTAGTTTAGGAGCACCTTCTTACAATCTCCTGGAAAGAACAAAGGCAAGACTGGGTGCTGGGGGGCTTGCTCTCTGTTTATGTTTCTGTTCTTTAACTAAGGGTCTAACACATGCTTCAGTGAACCCTAGAGACTCTTTCATGGCTTGCAATAGGGGTAATATCCCATTCTATGGACCTTGTTTTTGGGGACTGATGTGAAGGACTACAGTGGTCTTCCAGAAGCAGGGAGTTTCCTCTCATCCAGAACTGCTTCATTCAAGCCAGCAAAACTGCCCAGTCTTTCCATAGAGAAGGTGTGTAACTTCTCCAACAACGTCTGTCAACATTCAGACAGACATAGCTAACCATACATAAATAAACCCCAAACCAACTATCCTTCTTTAGCTATACACAGTCAACTTTACAAGTACTAGCCTATTACTCTGGTCACATAAACACTCCTGAAAGTGTAACAAAGACATCAATTCAACTGCCTGCCTGTATTATTTGAGCTACAATGCTTCCTGTACAATGAAGCTCCTTTTACCCTGAGTAAGAACATGGCTTAACCAAAGCTGAAATAGTTTCTCAAAAACATAGTACTAACAGTGTTAATTTGGAAAGCCTTGGGCACTTCTTTTTCTCACAAGGTGATTTTTCATTATCTATTTTTCCTCTCTTTGTTATCAGGTCTGCCTTTCAGGAGGTTAAGGTGCAGCAGTATTTGCACAACCCAAAGAGCAAGCCTTCTATTACTATGTTGGCCAGAGGTGCAGCAAGGGACAATACGAAACTAAGTAGTAAATGAGGAAAAAATCATCCACTGCACTGGATACTATAATTTTATGCCTGTGCTTAAGCAAATAACATCAGTAAACAATAAGAAGAGTGGAATTACTAGTTTTACCTTTGCATCTTAAAAATATGCTGTTTGGAAAAACAGTCATTATACCAGTGCTTTCACCTCTTCCAAAGACTTACATTCAGGACCTAAAGAGAAATCCTTGAATATTTCTGTCTAAAGAGGCATACTCTTTCTAAGACTGAGTTATATTTCTTACCTTTGAAATTAAAAATCCATTGCTGTATTGCACAATGACTTGAGGATAGTCAAGGTCTTCTGTGGAACCCATCTTCCTTCTGGACTGAGACACAGATTTCCTGGCTCTCTTAATTTATATAAGCTTCTTTTCACCAGACACAAAGCACACCAGCTGATCCACATAATCTTATTGCTTCTGAGAAACACACTGGTTACAAAATGTGTTAGCTGAGTTACTTGGCTTTGGTGTGTTCTTCTATCAGGTTCAGCTATTTCTTCCATCATCAAGTGTAAGGCTAAAGAAGCAGTTTGGATTAAAGCTTGCATTGTCAGTTCATCAGTCAGCAACACGCTGGTACCTCAGAAGCACTTGAAAGCTTGTAACAAGCAAAACAGGAATCAGCACAGAAGAATGCCAAGAACCTGAACTCAGTGTGATGCACCAGAGTTCATAAACCAAAGCAGAATCTTACTTGGGACTTGAAACTTGCTGTGATGGGCACAGTCCAGGGCACCCTGGGCTGGCAGTAGGGTACAGCCCATCCCTAAGTGCAGAAGCAGCCAGTCCAAAGAGAAGCTGCAAGAGTCTGTTTGCGGTTTTCTCATTGTGACTAGTTTGCTCTGATGATGATCACTCAGGTGAAGCCTATGAGGAATTAAATCTACCCTTGTTACTTTTCTGTAATTTTGCAGATCCTCCCACCCACCCCGACACCAGCTTAGAAAGCAATACCTGTTTGATAGCAGCACCTCAGCAGGGGTGTCCTACTTGTGCTTCACCATGTTTTGACAGAGCAGGGTGCTGAGGGATGACAATACATCTTACTTTTTCCAGCTGACCACTACAGTCTTCCTCCCCTTCTCTGCAAAACTAACCATGGGCAGCAGAATGCCCTTGGGAAGAAAAAATGAAATGACTGCCAAGTGCAAGATGGGGAATGGATTTCAGCTTCACACAGGACATAGCTCATAGGGCTTCATCAGAAAATTAAACCCCTAGATTACCTTCCTGAAATCTTGCTGCCCCACTGTTCTTTTCTCCATCTTGTAAATGCCTGACATCTTGCCCATCTCACCTTGGGGCAGATGTGGCAACACTCAGGTGAGGAAAGATCCTTTCCATCAAGGAAAAGACTCAGTTTTTATATCACACATTCAGTGACCCTTCAGGAAACAATGTTAAATGAGACCTTATTTAGGTAATACACTGAAGGCAAAATGTTACAAACCAGAATTTTTCAGTGGCAGCTTTCTCCATGCTTCAGATTCCACTGTATAATCCTTCTCTGAATCTGTATTTTCCATTGAAATCCTTACCTTTTAGCCAGAAGATGTTCTATTTCTTTCAGCCAGTAGTGAAATGGCAAATTTCTTTCAGAGTTAGCTGTTAGTCAAGCAGATGTAACAGTTTTCAGCCTTTTTCCCCTCTGTAGGCAAGCTCAGAAACAGTACCTGTTCCCCAGGTTCTAACACCGCAGTTCCCTGTGTTACCAGAGTACTAGGTATGAACATAACAAGAGTTACAGCAAACACCAAACTGCAGAAACATGTAGAACTGCTCCTCCTGGCCAACACAGCCCATAAACATAGTGCTATTGTCTTGTTAGTGCACCAGATTCAGTGTTCAGTAGAGATTAGACACTAATATTCTGTGTTTTGTACGTGCAGGCTGGACATCCCAGCACCAGCACACCTCTGACAGAGTGACTGTGAATCTGCGCAGCTTGCATTTAACAAAACACTGAAGGTTTCAAATACACAGCTATATTCATAATGGACACCTTCCCCTGCTATCTCCAGCTCAAGGAGAGCACATGAGCTCAGTTACTATTTATGAACTTGTGTCTGCATATGCAATAAGCTATCAGCAGAGTTCATTTATTCGGACAAATCTAGATCCACTCTTGGTGAACACACTACAGCTTTTCCAGTGCTTTGGTTTCATTCCAAAAACAGCTCTGTAGATGGAAAAAGTTTAAAACTTTCTCACTAAGTCTCCCTCTGCATGGGTAACCAAGTCAACTTATTTCCCTCAATAACATTCCCTCTCCTCCAATGAAAACAGAGAACTAAATTGTACATAATCAGGCATCACCAGCCAAAGAAAACTATTGTTAGACAAAAAGATTAGAAAGTTGTATGAAAACAAAAATATTTATCTTCTAAAGGCCAATTCTACCTGCTACTGAGAAACTGGTGCAATTTCACACAAGCATAAGGATTTCCCACTCCTGGGACCATAACAGCTATTCAGCCCCAGGCCATAAATGCACTTCACTTAAGGCAAAGTTATATGGTACATGAGTCTCCCCTAATAAAATGACCACACAGTGATTACACACACTTGAAGTTCTTTTTCAATTATGACTAAATCTGTCTGTTGAGGACACTAGTTATAATCATCTAATGGGATTACTACTCGTAGTGAGATGTAGAGGAGGAGGCTTGCAGATAACCCACACCAGATTGAAAAAAGCCACGTGCAGTGTGTAGCTGTTTCTAAGTAAATTGTTAGTGAGGCTTAAAGCTTAAGCTCCTTTTCAGCTACAAATGCATTCATGAAGATGAAATTGCAATGGCTTGCTTTCTCTGAAAACCCTATCAAGGTTTCTCTAATAGGGCATAGACCACGTGCAGGCTAAAGCCCTTATTTTACCACCACAGTTCTATTTCAGTGATGCATTTTTCTTTGCCTAAATGACTCACTACAGACAAATGCTACACAAAAAACAATTATGTCATTTTTGCATAACATTTGAAAGTAAGAAATTATCTATGAACAAAGGAGATTTAGTAAAATGAATGTGTCTGCCAGTGAGAAATGGAAGATGACACTATTTTCACACATGAAACCTTCCTTATAAGCAAAAACTACAAATCCCAGGGATGCGACTACAATGAGTTCCAATAATGCCAGTAGGGAAACAATTGTGTCTTGCTATCATTCCTAAGTCTCTAAGTATGCCCAGCTTATAACAGATGCCCTGGAAGGGCACTAAGATAATACAGGTTGTGGCCTTTTTTTTTTTTAACAATCCTAAAAAGCCAAGATACTCGGTATCATACTCTTTCTTTGAAATAGAATATCCAGTTTTAACAAAATGCTCCTTTTCTTCTTTGTAGCTTCTAATTATTCTCATGTTTTACAAAAAATGCATTTTCCTAGTAACATGACTATTATTTCCATCACTTTGACACTGACCAATTTTTTTTTCCTGTTTTCATCACAAACACTTGGAGTGGGCAGGAAAACCTGTATATCCAGCTCATTCTCTAAGCAAACCCTCCCTTCTCTTTCGATTCACTTACAGTAAAAACTCTGACTGAGAACATCTTTTAAAGTGCATCTCAGGCAACCCAGAGTTATTCTTGGTTTAACTCGTGGACTGCAAATAATATCTCAACAAATAATTCAACTAAATAGTCATTGAGATTTCTATCAGAGGAAAGTCCCAGCAGGTAAGAGTCATAGTCTTCCAGACAATAGCCAAGTACAGTAGCTAAAAGTGGTAGATGCAGAAACTTTAAAGAGAGAGAGATGCAAACAGAAAACCAAGATGGACAGCAGCTGAGGCAGGCTCTGATTTCAGAACTTACTTGTGTTCTGTCAAGCATCACAAAGGAACATTGTGGATATACAGCTGCCTTAAACAGGCCATTTTAGAGGCTTGGCTTTGCTGGAGGTGGCAGGAACACCTGCCTGCCCAGGGGAGGTGGTGGATAAATTCCTCATTTTGCCTTGCTTGTGCATGCAGCTTTGGCTTTACCTTTATATTGTCTTAAATCACAGCAGCAAGCCATGTGCAGTGAGCAGAAGAGATTTTTCCAGGTCTTCCCTTTTACAGGTAAGGTAGAAAGTAACAGACACCACTAGGCAGTTCTTCAGAGCATTGACAAACACATGTCCAGGATCATATGCAGAATTGCAGGGAAAATCTAATCTGAAGGTGATCAATTCTTGTTCAGACACTTTGCTGTCACTGCCTGAGAGTGACATCGCTTCACACTGTCCTACAAATAGTCCAATATCATGGACAGCACTCCTGAACATCCCTTGCAGAGCAGGTAGGTCTCACCTGGCAGGTGCCACAGTGCACATGCAGCTAGATTAGATATCAATTAGAGAGCAATTCCAATCAGCCTTAGCCCTTTAAAAGTTTCATAACATATGCTATGGCAAAGCATTAGCCTGAGCTAACCTATGAATTATTATTTTTTTGTCAGGCAGCAGGAGATTCAGGTGCAGCATGTGATGGGGAACCAGACCAAATTCATTTTCTGTGCTGCCACTATAGAAGAAAGGATGTTGGTGCACGTCACTTCAAACAAACCTCAATGGCCCAGTATTAGATTAATATAAGACACTTGATCATCCATTCTGTGCACCCAGTTCTGAAGAACTGCAACTAGATTGCTGCTTTATACAAACACTAGAGACAACTGCAAATTTATTGTGAAGCAGCAAAAAAATAACCTTCTGCAAATATGTTCATTAGGCTGGGGAAAGGCCAGATCAGTATGATGTAAGGTTACTGAAATGGGTGTATCCAGAATAACCAAACCTCCAAAGCAGAATACCAGATCAAGACACAGGCAATACATAATAAAGACAAATTTGATTTGTATAGTAATACAAGACATCAGTGGCCAATTTTGCCCACATATTTATAAATTAAGGTATTTGCCAAACTAGTTGGTTTAATTGCTGTCATATAGAATGGAACATCTCTACCTCTGCTATCAAACATGAGTAGCCACAATAGTCTGCTATATTATCCTACACAAGAGCTGCCCTAAAGCTGACATTGGTGCAACATCCAGGTAGTCCTGATCACCAATCAGCTCTCATTAGTTTGTGTTTACAGCCTTGTGACACTGATAGCATCTTGCGTTCGCAATATAGGGAGCAACTGCAAAAATTCCCCTTTTCTCTGTCAGCTTTAAAGATGATGCTTCCAGATAACATATCAAGTATTTTTTATACACATACCTAATTATGTCTATGTCTTTATTTTAGGTCACTGAATAGATTACAAAGGTAGAGCTAATTAGAAACAGGATTTGGATATGGTTACAGCTTTGGTAATTGTTTTTTAGTAATATCAATTACTTCTGGCAATTTGACTCATACATTATCAAAATTACCACAGAGGGCAGTAATCAGATGGAAA
The DNA here is from genome assembly GCA_013399195.1 of Dicrurus megarhynchus. Classification (NCBI taxonomy): domain Eukaryota; kingdom Metazoa; phylum Chordata; class Aves; order Passeriformes; family Dicruridae; genus Dicrurus; species Dicrurus megarhynchus. The sequence continues at coordinate 414,896 of VXAD01010046.1, read as the reverse complement.
ACATCACAATAATCATATTGAAGGGCTTTGGCCCTGCTCTTGAAGCAAAGCTGTTGTTTGACTAAGCTTCTTCCTGAGCCACCTAGTGCAGGCTAAGGCCAGGAGATAAAAAGAAAATTGCAGGTTGAAAGGCTGGTATGTGCAGAGGCTCATCAGCTCTCAGATACAAGAGGAGACATTCTTTTTGAGGGTAAGGACTATGCAGAAACACTGTCCACAGCAACAGATTTCTTACCCCTTTGAGACTCCTGTTCTTCTTTGCTTCACAAGGGCTGCAGAAAAATAAATCCTGGTTGCCACTGCCAACAGCCACAATGAGGCAGCAGCACATGCAGAGAGCACGTGCACCAGCTCCTGCCCAGAACAAGGAGCTCAAGAGCTTTGGCCCACAAACTTCCTACCGTCTTCAGCTCAGACCTTGCTGAAAGCAGTCTCAGATGAGCAGGGTTCACCTCCTCCAACAGGAGGAGGTCACATGCTCCCTTGTATCACTAGATGATCAGTACACTCCAAAACCCTATGCATCCTCAAGAGCAAAGTGGGTTCCTACTTGATCCTATCCATCTGGCACCTCTGCAAAAACATAAAGGAGACATTGTGGTGACAGATGTGAAATCTCTCCTGGAGCTGAGTGCAAAAACAGAGGTGTATTCTCACAACTGAGAAAACTCTCCTCCTGACTCACCATGTGATTTAAGAATGATCAAGAATGGCGGCAGAACACTGGAAGAAAACTGGGCATTTGTTGGGACTCAGTACATGAAATAGGGCTCAGAGGTCTTTTTCACTACTGGGCTTTCCAGTGGGCATGAACACAGGGCCGTAGTGTGAAGCTGCCCAATCCATGATTTAATGGGATTTACATCCTGTATTTATACCACATCAGTCATGTTAATTGCAGAAATTTTCCCACTGCTGAAGGAAAAAAAACTACCAGTTAAGAGCAAACCTGAGCCTTCCCCAGCAACAAAGTCTGATTTTAAAGTAAGTTTAAACTGACAGGTGTGGCTGCCTGACACAAGGCAAGAAGCTGGGAATTGAGTTCTCAGCTTTGCGAAGGAAGAACTCCAGATTTTGAAAGGAGGACATAGAAGAAACAATCCCCTCCCATGACCAAATGGCAACACTGTAATTGACGTGCCCCAGGACACAGTCAGCCCTATGGGCTGACAGGGCACACTGAAACCCATGTTCAACTTGCCATCAATCACAACCCCCAGGTCCCTTTCTGCAGAGCTGCTCTCCAGAGTCTTGTTCCCCAGTCTGTCCATACATCCGGAGTTGCCCCATCCCAGGTGCAGAATCCGGCACTTGCGCCTGAACTTCATATGGCTGGTGATTGCCCAGCCCTCTGATTTGTCTGTGCCTCTCTGCCTTCGAGGGACACAACAGCTCCTCACAACTTAGTGTCGTCAATGTCTGACCTTTTATGTCCACAGCTAATAACTACAAAGATTTCAGCAGCATGGTCTAGTAAGAAACAAACCCACACGGATTCTGAAAGTAAAGCAAACTCGGTCAGCCAAGGATCCAGCTGAGCTGCAGCACTAATGTGCTTCTCAGACACTCCAGGAAATGGATGCACTTCGATTTCATACATCAGTGTGAGGAAAATGGCATCTGAAGGCTGTAGTTAAAGAGCACACGTCCTGCTGAATTAACAGTTGACATAGCTGTAACACAGCAAGACCATCAAGAAGAGAAGATGAACTTCATTATTCAAATGTGCTGAGCTGAGTGAAGCTTCCAACAAACAGGTTCTTAATACAACATTTCTGCAAATTTTAATATACTGACACATGAAAACAGCAACTTCAGTTCACTGGAAACAGTTTTCTTTTTAATTTTACCATAAAAATGCAAAATAAACTCTTTCACTGTAACGTTATAGCTTTTAATATTCCTGAGCTGCATTTTAAAAGCAAAAGTATTCTTAAATGGATTTAACAAGAGACACTGCAGCCTTACTTTTCAACAACACAAGTAGAAATAATTTAGCAAGAAGGCCCCTTTTTCAAGACAATGTCTAGCTCTTCATGTACCTGAAAAAATGTTTCAAGTAGCCCTATGACGCCTGAAATAATTACAAAGCCAAATATGTCAACAAAATATCAGAACAACTTTCAACCATTTTACCACTGCTTGTTACTTCCTACACCAGTGTGCCTCTCTTACATGGAAAGTATTATTATACAAAGGCATTACATGCCAGAATAATTTGGGCCACAAAGCTTGGCATCATACAGACATATGAAGGAATCATAGCAGTTTAAAAGGTATCCTGCATATCTTTATAGTCAGTTTTAAGAAAAATGTGAAAGTCCTGCTATCCACCTCAATCAATAAAAAATCTACTTCGTTAAATATGATTTCATTGAACGCACCAGAAAACATTTTAAATCAAATCTGTATGTAATAGCTTGTCACCTCTGAAGTTCCTGTAACTGGCACCCATGTATTTCTTAAGCCAAATTAGGTGATACAGAGATAAAAACTAAATACACTAAAATTAAGGTTTAGAAAACTGAAACAGGTTGGCTTTTAGCACTTGAGGAACTTGAGCACAAGCATGGTGATTACAGCTACATTGTGGTAGAAACCTAGAAAGAGACAACAAAAGAAGGAAGGTCAAAAAACTCAGGCATCTCTTGATTTCAGGGACTAGATGCAAGCAAAGAATTGGTTAAAACAATTGTGTTTTCTATAGCAGTCACACCGATGAGGTCTGGTTTACAAATTTCTGGCCCTTTTGTCCTGCCACAGCCTTTCATAGGAGCCAAGGCCTCCACTACCCACTCCAAGTACTCCTTTGCTTACTCAGTGATCACCTCCGGTGCCTTCGTCTCCTGCTCACGCTTCTGCGACTACGACTCCTTTCTCTTCTGTCCCGCCTACGTTCCCTGCTGCGCGTTCTTCTGTAACGGGAACGCCGGGGACTTGCACTTCTTCGACGGGGACTGCGGCTTCGGCGAGGGCTGTAACTTCTGCTGGAGTGTCTGTAATACCTCCTTTCTTTCCTGTGCTTTTCACCCCGGTAACTCACATCTCTTCTGTGTCTGCTGCTCTCTCGTCTACCCTTACTCTCATCACTGTTTATGCTGCTACATGAACGGCTCTTTCTTCTCCTTGGCTCTGTCCCACGTTTGTCCTGCTCACAGTGCAAGTCCTTCTTGCAAGTGTTCTGGTCACAGCTAGAGAGGCTCTTCTGGTCCTCGTTAGTGGCGGGAACACATGAAAGTACCCCCGAACTTCTTTTGTCAGAACACCTTTCAGAGTTTGTAGTATGGAGATTCTGACCTTCTTTGACATGAACTTTGTCATGAATGTTGCCATTTAAGTACTTGCATTGAGTGTTTACACTTTCAGGGGATGCTATTTCTATTTGAGAGCCAGGAGCCAGTTTGCCTGTAACAGCCTGTCCTGAGGTAGAAGTGATGCAGCTGGATGACACAGTGTGTGGAACGGCACTAGGGCTTTTCGGCATGTCAGTCTGAGATGCTTCGGTTTCTTCTTTGCTTTGATTAACTGCATCCATTTTCTTGCTCAGAAGATTGTTCAGTAGTTTCTCCCTCAGTTCTTTTTCTTTTCTCTGCAACCCCAGTGCTCTCTCTTTTTCCTCTTCCACACGTTTAAGCTCAGCCTCCTGGAGCCTTCGTCTCTCCTCTAGCTGCTGAAGACAAATCTTTTCTTCATTCTGTTCTTGCTCCAAAAGCTTTACTGTCTGAAAGACAGTCAAAGGTAAGGTAAGAGTAAACAAAAAATACCTGCTCATGTTTCCATGTTACAACAACACAAAAGCAGCAATCTGGCAAGAAAATATAATCTAACAAACAGAATCATCCCAAAATAAAATGGTGTTTCCTTCTTAAAGGGAAAAAAAATCAAAACCAATCAACAAACAAAACCCACTAATACAAAACTGCTGTAAAGTGAAACACTATTGGTCCACAATTCTTGAGCAGAAGCTTTGTCTTCATGGCTCCTTAACATAATACAAGTGACACCATGTGAAATCTGCAATATTGATATACATTTATCAAGGTCAACACTTGAAGGCTTCAGTCAAATTAAAAACGTTTTAAATTTTATTGAGAAGAACTTCTCTTAGATGATTGGCATCTGTGGTTCATAGATAACTTTACAATGAGTCCATACAAACAGCAAGTAATTAAATGGACACATATTATGTAGAAACTGATTGTCATTTTGTCAACCACTTTAAAAATTCATGATACTGGAAAAGGTTCAAACTTTTTTCTGTTCTGACCTAGTCAAGTGGCTTAGTACAGACCTCAGAATTCTCTAAATGAAAGAAACACACTCTGTTTCATCAGACAACCTTTCTAATCCACAGCTACAAAGTTAAAAAGTCTGCAAAAGGCCTTTCTCCCTTCTTCTAGTACATAACTGATCTGTACATAGCACTGTGAGTTCAAAAACAATCCTGAAGCGCACTGGAATCAAGAAAAAACCTGCACTTTTCCACACAGCTTTTTGTTTCTACAGAAAATATTTCACATACTGTACACCCTAATAAGGTTTTATCCAAGTCTTAAGCTTCAGTGTTCCAGTGAAAAAATAAAAATACTGTTACAGAGACAGGATCTAATATTTGAAACCTTTGCTGACAGTACTTTTCCTACAGAAGTAATATTCTGCACATTTCAAACATTGATGAAAGTTCAATCTCTGAAACTGCAAAGAACAGTGAACAGAATAACTATAAGGCAAATGGGAAACAGCATTCAAACTGGAACCAGGGAAGGAGTCTTGCATCTTATCCTCTGTGGTTAGTTCACTTCATCATGCTCACACATTCTTTTGCTGGACTTAAGAAAACCTGACAATTAATTTACGGGTAAAAAATGCTACTCAGGACTATAGGTTCAAGTTCACTTTCCATTTACCTACATGTGCATGTTTTACCAAGAGAGAAATACTGTTTTATTGCGCTTTTCTGAAATTTTGGTCTAAGGAATAGCAGCTGCAGAGGTAATAAACCCGTTTAATCTCTAAAGCTAGTAAAGGGCTTTGTTCTGCTGGGTTCTTCATTAGCTTCTGAAATAAATATTGAAATTACCTTTGCTCTGCTTAGCAGTTCTGCAATTAATCTAATGGACTGAAGATTTCTCTGAGCTAACAGGAGCTTCCTTTCTTCTAGCTTTATCTTCTCTTGAAGTTTTCTCTGTTCTTCAGCTTGAAGCTTTTCAAGTTGCTTTTTGTTCCGTTGAACTTCACGATCTTTCTGTTTCTGCTCTCTCTTGCGCAACTTCTCTTCTCTTTTTCTCTCTCTCTCATATTCTTCAAGCTCTCTCTGCTTCCTAAAGAGATAAATATTTTTGCCTTATCTAGGCCAAGTACAATTTCAAACTCCTACTCTATGTAAAATACATTTTATACTTCAAGTAAACTTGTTTCTAAATAAGTCATGTTGATTACTGAAGAACAAAAGTAGAAAACTGAACATTTTAACCCTTAGTTGTGACAGCAAACAGTCATATTATGTCTATTTTTAAAAACAAGTTTGAATTCAAAGACAAAAATGGCTACAGCAAAGAATTATTTTTGAATTACTTTGACCAGAGACAATAACAATGCATGATGCAGCTGGGCAGAGAATTATCATGCCAAGAAGAAAAATACCAAGCCATGAATGTGTGCAGTGGTGGTGGGTTTTATTTCTGCGATTAGGACAAAATGGTAGCTTATGCTAAAGGCCAAGGGTTTCTGAAATTAGGTGTCAAATGGCAAGATTTTTAGGAAATTGAGTATTTTGCAGTTTTAATATTTTGAACTGAACATAAGCATAAGTGGTAAACTAAATAACCACACTCAGCTGTAAGTACTTCACTTTAGCTACAGGAAACTTGTGTTTAATTATTTTCTATCTTTTGATGCACATCAGTTGATATGAGGGAGTAGTTTTGTTATGCCTGATTATTAAAAATATAACTGAACAGTAAGCAATAAATACCTTTCTTCCTCTTTTTGTTTTTCCTCAGCTTCTTTCTCTTTACGTTTTTGCTCTTCTCTCTGCTTTTCAAGCTCTTGAAGCTTTTGCCTTTCAAGCTGACGCTTCTTAATTGATGCATCACTGAGGTGTTTTGTTGAGTCAAAAGAAACCTTTACATGATACAATTGAAGACAGTTTTAAGGAGACAGAAAAAAAATTAAAAATTACAACCTGACATCCCACGCAATTTTAACTTAGACCTTGGTGTAGGTACAATCAGGTGTGTAAAGCTTTTTTTCAAAACAAAGGGAACTTCTCTATGGGCCCAGAGAAAGCACCATCTATTGTAACCAGGTAACTGGGTACTAAATGTGTGCACACATGTAGCAAAATCAGATACCACACTTCATACTTCCGTGTCTCACATCCAAAAATGAACCCCATTGTGATTGAGGCTCTGTCTGTCCAATGTTTTCAGTGGTTGAGACCCTGTCTGTCCAATGCTTCCAATGTGTCAGAACGGGCACATACAAAACTCTTAATTAATGAATGCTGCTAGGGACTGTACAGCACTAGGTAGAAATA